>CABHPR010131007.1:28786-39946 GCA_902168415.1 Peromyscus melanophrys | reverse complement strand
TGTGTGTGTGTGTGTGTGTAGGCAATGTTACAATGTTTGTGTGGAGATGAAGGACACCTTTTTCAAAGTCACTTCTCTCCTGCCATGTGCGGAACAATGATGGAGCCCTGGTCCTCAGCCTTGGTAGCAAGCACCCTTACTTACCTGCTGAGCTGTCTCTCTGAAGCTATAGTTAAAAATTTCAAAAACAGGCTTAGAATTTTAACTAGTAGTCTACATGCTTTAATGGAATATGCTTCTATTTTTAATCATAATTAATTTAATGGTTAATCATAGAGAGCTTATGTGTACATGTAAAGCTGTTATTGTTACGTTTTTTTCCCTTACTATCTGAAATGTACCACTCTGTTGGAAAAGTTGAACTTTTAGAAAAATCAGCTGTTTTAGCCCTGGAAAAGCAAATGAAATTTCATTTTCTTAACTGACAAGAAGAAAGAAATAAAAAAATAAAAGAGGAATATTTATTGTATTTTCTATGATAATCTTGAAGTAATTGGGAACAATACCTAATCAAACTTTTGTTTATGGTGGGTTTGAAGGCTTCAAAGTTAAATGCCTTTAGGTTATAGACACTTTTATAATAATTTATCCAACAGTGTATTTTTAGAATGCTAGTGACTTTTTCTTTTTCTTCTTTCTTTTTTAGACAGGGTCTTGCTACATGTAGTCCAATCTGGCCTCAAACTTTTGATCCTCCTGCCTCAGTCTCCCAAGTTCTGGGATTAATGGTATACATGACAATGCCCAGAAAATACTAACCACCCTTTAGTATCAATTGATAAATGTGAAAGTTTTTTTTTTCTTCTTTTGGTTTTTCGAGACAGAGTTTCTCTGTGTAGCCCTGGCTGTCCTGGAACTCACTCTGTAGACCAGTCTGGTCTCAAACTCAGAAATCCTCCTGCCTCTGCCTCCCACATGCAGAGAAATGTGCACCACCACACCTGGCCTGCTAAGTGTGGACATTCTGACTTGTCATTCTGTAACTTGTGAACACAGGCTCCTGGTATGAGGAGATGATCAACAATCGCAATAAATCAGTGGTCCGAAGTATGAGCTGGAACGCGGATGGTCAGAAGATCTGCATTGTGTATGAAGATGGGGCTGTGATAGTAGGCTCAGTAGACGGTAATCCAGCCACTGGACACTGGCCAGAGACCAGGGTTTACTTGATTGCCTTTAAAGATTTAGGCTGTCATTCTGATTGAAAAATAGACACCAAAGAAGAAAGCACCCGTTATATAATTTGGTGACATTAGGAACCACCTTTCAGTTCTAACCACTTACCTTTAAGTATTTCCAAGACATCTATTGTTTCAGTTTCCTACAGTGGTATTGAAAAAAGCTGAATTAATTTCTCAGTATCATTTTAAATATGGGCTTTATGTAATTGATCTTCATATCCATTAGATTGTATAGAAATGTAGATTTTAGTGTCAGAGGTATAAAATTACAAAAAATCTGTATTTTCAGTTGAACAGAACATGCCGTTGTCATATTTTCTAGCCTTAAAATCCATTTCTTCCAAATTATAGTACATACATGAGACTGGGTCTTCTGTAAGTCTGCATCTTGGTTTTAATATAAAAAAATTCTTACAGAGAGTGTTTTAAAATATTTTTCATTTATTTATTAGTGTGTGTTTATTGCAGTCGTCCATTGTTGCTGAGCCTCAAAAGCAGTAGCTATAGTTTAGGAATTAATGGCATAGCAGTGAAAAGCATCCCTGACCTAGATCAGAAATGATCGTGGGAAAACAGTCAGTCACTCAACAGAGATCAGTGCTGCAACAGGGAACACACAGGAACATGTGGGAAACCACCAGATGCAGATGGGGAGAGATCAGGGAGGGCTTCCTGGAGGAGGAGATGCATGCTGAAGCATTAGCCTCAGCATTAGCATTAGCAGGTAGATGAGTAGAATGTCTCAGGGCTAAGGAATAGCTTTGGAGGAAAAAAAAAGGATTTCATACAAGACACTAAAAGTAGAAGTCTTGGAGACAAAGGAGTCCCTAAGTCCTGTGGAAGTAAAGACTCTCAGAGGGTTTGGTCCAAACCAACAGGAAAAGCGTAGAATAAGACCCATTGTGAGTGAGCTTCAGCAACAGGCGGTCACGGCCTTTGTACAGGAAGCGTCAGTGGAATTGTGGAGCAGATTTGGGGACAGAATGACAGGCTGCGATGACTTAAGGGTTGACGGAACAATTAGGAAGCGAATCCTGCAATACTCCGTAAATAAATAAAAAATGTGGCTGGGAGGGGTTGGTAGGAATAGGGAGCTCATCTGAGGTTGGTCATGGGCCCAGACGGAAGGATGTGAAAGAGCTCACCTGAGAAGCTCCTTTCTCCATTGTATCAGAACAGCAGAAAGGATCAGCTTGTTCTCTTGGCTCTGAATGGGGATGCAAGTGGAGGAAGAACTGCTTTTGAAGATCTTGTATTTCCCAGAGTAGACGGGTGATTTCATAATTGTGAGCGAGCGAGACCCTCCCTGCCTGGGAGTTTAGAAGAGACGGCAGAAAGTTTCAAAGAGCTGCTGTTTAAAGGGTCTCTGTGGTATTTAGCATATATAAATGCCAATAAATATTTATTGACCAAATAAATCGAATGGCTGCATGAATGCTGGGAGGAATATGAGAAATCTTTAGGGAAATCAAGATTCCAAAGCAGGGTTGGAGGACCGCGGCTCTGAGCTTACAGTAACCATGGCTCTCTTTTGTTGTAGGGAACCGGATTTGGGGAAAAGACCTGAAGGGTATACAGTTGTGCCATGTGACCTGGTCTGCAGATAGTAAAATCTTACTTTTTGGAATGGCAAATGGAGAAATACACATTTATGATAACCAGGGAAATTTTATAGTAAGTATATATATATTCATCATTCTTTTTTCTTTGTTTTTTCTTTTTTAAAAAAATTTTCCCGCTCCTCTATATTCATTATTCTATTAGTATAATTTTATATGATTATTTTATGTCATTTATATATGTATGCTCTAATTATAGTTATAATAGTTTATAGAATTTTTCTTCAGTTTTAATTTTCTAATCATTAAATAATTTTAAAGGTTAAAAGACAAATCTTAGCTTTTCTTGGGGGTGTGTGGTGCTTTGAATGGGAATGGCCCCCATGGACTCATCTGTTTGCATGCTCAGTCACCAGGGAGTGGAACTGTTTAGGAAGGACTAGGAGGTGTGTCCTTGTTGGAGGAGGTGTGTCATTGGGGTTGGGCTTCAAGATTTCCAAAGCCCCTGCTAGGCCTAGTGTGTCTCTCTGTGCCTGCTACCTGAGGATCAGGATGTGAAGCTCTCAGCTGCTGCTCCAGTGCCACGCCTGTCTGCTTCCTGCCATGATGATCACAGACTAACCCTTTAAAACTATAAGAAACTTCCAAATAAATGCCTTCTTATAACAGTTGTGTTGGTCATGGTGTCTCTTCACAGCAACAGAACAGTGACTGGGCCGGGGTGGGCCTAGTTGCTCTTGTTTTGAGAGAGGGTCTTATGTGGACCCGGCTGGGATTGCTGTATGGCTGAATTTTGTGTTCTCCTGCCTCCACCTCCTGAGTTCTCGGGTTTCTAGGCGTGCATCTCCACCATGCTTGGTCTTCTGCAGGCATTGGATCCAACGCAAGGCTTCTCGAATGGTAGGCAGGCATTCTACGAAGCTACATTCCTAGCCCGAGGGTAGTTCCTTTATGGGAATCAAGGGAGCAGAGTGTAGCTCTTCGTCCTGATTTCCTGTAGCTGGATGGGACAAAATGACAGTGCATTGAAGCTGAAGGATAATGAATAGGAAAGTGTGCTGTGTAAGTTTTCTTTAGTCTTATGGTGTCTGAATCAAAGTTTATGTGCAGGGATACCCAAGATACTTTTGTATCAACCAGAGCTTGTTTGCAAAAAGGATGGTAACTGATTTACTACATAAGGGAGGCAAACCAATCTCTAGAAAGAAGGTAAAAGTGAGAAGTATGATGTTAGTGTTGATTGTGGACCTGGCATGATCTAGATTCACCTAGGAGACGAAGCTTGGGACATCCTGGAGACAGATTATGGAGACTGAGGTCAACCTCTGGTGTCTCTGAGGGATTGGTTACGTTCATTGATGTGGGATGGACCATTTCCTGTGCTGGCTCCCATCCCTCTGCTGCCCCACTGTAGACTATAGATGCTTCGAGTTCCTGCTGCCTTTACTTTCCTGCTGTGATGGACTGTCTGCTTGAATCGTGAGCCAAAAGGAGCTCCTTCCCATCAAGCTGCTCTGTCAGGGTATTTTATCACAACTGGAAAGGAAACAGACAGTGAGCTTGGGTAGCGTGATCTGGAGAAAGTTCTGGCTTTGAGAGGTTTAGCCATGAGATATTTCTTATGTATTGATGGGACATTCTTGTTTGTAGGAAGAATTACATCCCATACTCCACTTCCTAGTAGAAGTAAAATTGCTAAGTTTCCTTTTCCTTCTCTCTCTCTTTCTTTTACATGAGCTGACTACATAGCCCAGGATGGCTTTGAACTCATGATCTTCCACTGACATTTGAGTCTTATTGAAAACTCTGAGTGTGAGTGTAGGCTTTTTTTTTTTTTTTTTTTTTTAATGTTTTGAGATTAGGTCTTATATTATTGAGACTGACCTTGCACTTGCTATGTAGCCCAGGCTGGCCTCAAACGTGAGATCTTCCTGCTGAGTCTCTGGAGTGCTGGAGTAGCAAGCAAACATCCCCACACTTATCTCTGTGTGCTTTTGTCCTTGTTTTATACATGGGGAAAATGGAAAGGCGGGTGAGTTGTTTATCTAGGTTTGGTGACCCAGTAAGTCACGAAGCTTGCATTTGTAGCCAGATTTCAAGTCTTCCTTTCATTGTCCTTCCTTCAGTACCTGTGCAGATTCAGTTGCACATTTTAAAAAGCAGTTATTAAGCCTAGGCTAACCACTTCTCCCTAGATGAAAATGAAACTGAACTGCTTGGTGAATGTCACCGGAGCGATCAGTATCGCCGGGATTCACTGGTACCACGGCACGGAAGGCTACGTGGAGCCCGATTGCCCGTGCCTGGCGATTTGTTTTGACAATGGGAGATGCCAAATAATGAGACATGAGAATGACCAAAGTAAGTCATCTTTTCTTCTAAGTTGAGGAAGATTAAAAATGTTTAAAAAATTATTCTTAAGATTGTAAAGTTTTCTAGACTAAGCTGTGACCACAGTTGCCACATTTGTCCTCTTATTTGATTTATTGATTTGTTTTTGACTAGATCCGATTTTGATCGACACGGGCATGTATGTGGTTGGTATCCAGTGGAACCATATTGGCAGTGTGCTAGCTGTGGCAGGTTCTCAGAAAGTAGTCACTCAGGACAAGGATGTCAACATTGTGCAGTTTTACACGCCGTTTGGTGAGGTAAACATATTTCAGACGTACTGTCCCATTGAAAGCAGGCGCAGCAGGAAGCAGGGTGGGTGGGAGTGGGAGGGATGTCTGTGTGTCTGAATAGTATCTTATAAGTGTGTGTCTGAATAGCATCTTATAAGTCTCTATTATATTTACCATCTTATAATCTGTATGTTTAGAAATCTAAACATTTGACGTAGGAAATTGCTGTGAAAGAGCTATTTAGGATATTTTCTCTGTGATCCAAATAAATGTCTCTTTCTAATCATTGACTTGATTAGTATTTTAGTGTAATGCATTTACTTTAGGTTCATATTTCTGGGTTTTAATATGATACTTAAATGTATTTGAATATTAAACATATATCTGCCTGTCCTAAATTTCTTATAGTTTTAATTTAGTGCAAAGTGGTTTTTTTTTTTTTTTTTTTTTTTTTTTTTTTGAGACAGGGTTTCCCTGTGTAGCCCTGGCTGTCTTGGAACTCACTATGTAGACCAGGCTGGCCTTGAACTCAGAGATCCACCTGCCTCTGTCTCCTGAGTGCGAGGATTAAAGGTGTGTGCCACTACATCTGGCATGATGATTTATTTGTAAAAAAAAAAAAAAAAATCTTAATAATAAGTCACAAGTGACAGACTAAAATGTCAGCATTGTTTTCATGAATATATAGTGTCCTTCTCAGTGGTGTTATTGATACATTTAACTTTTAGAATTTTCTGGAGTAGCTTTGGCACTCTCAAGTAGTCATGTGTTCACTGTAATACTTTACATTGTATTTTACCCCAGCATCTAGGTACTTTGAAGGTTCCGGGAAAGCAGATGTGCTCACTGTCTTGGGAAGGAGGTGGACTAAAGATTGCTCTAGCCGTGGACTCCTTCATTTATTTTGCAAATATTCGACCTGATTATAAGGTATTAAGAGCAGTTATAAAACTTTTTTTTTTTAAACTAAACCTGTTACAGCTTTTTAAGCAAAAAATAGTAGAAAGGGGGATTTGTGCATGAAGCTCTTAAAATTGGTAAACAACAACTTTTGCTCGAATACCACATATACTTAAAATGCCTTTAAGAGTCAAGATCTCAGCTGGAAACAGGTAGCCACTCACGGTAGTGATCGAAGGGCTTACTCCAGGGTGTGACTGAGATGAAAGGGAACAGCAAAGGAGATAAAGCAGGCACTGGGATTAGCAGATAACGATGGTATCTCCAGCCATGGGCTCAAGGACCACGGTAGGAGAACCCTGTTCCCTGAACCCATGAGCCAGGCCATTGCTGCTGGACAGGGATTCGTGAATAAACATTCCTCCTCTTCCTCTTCCTGGTGCCTTCTGATGGTCACCCCAAAGGGACCTTACAGCAAGGGAGTCCACGTGACGGAGCTCACAGAAATCACCCTCCAGGCTTGGAGCAGAGTGGAGAAGGGCAGAGTGGATCAGAAAAGAAAATGAGATAAACAATACACTATCTAAAACAAGCTTTATTTTTTTTTAATGAAAAACATTATGCAATCTAGGCATAGTGGTTCATGCTTATAATATCATCTCTTGGGAGATAAAGGCAGAGGAATTGGGAGTTTGAGAGCAACCTGGATTATCTAGTGAGGGTCTGTAAAAATCCCACAGGGTTCAGAGGTGGTGAGAATGTGGCTTAGAGGTTGAACATATGCATAAGGCCCTGGGGTTTGATCATAGCACAGCACAGCACAGTGCACACAACACAGTTCACACAGTTCACACAGCACAGTTCACACAGCACAGACAGGACAGCAGAGGAGAGGAGGGTCTGATCTTGCGTGTTTAATTTGTAAAGGTCAAACACCTTGGAGAAATGGTGATTCTAGAAGTAGGGTAGAGAAAAGATGAGCTATGCGTGGAGCATCTCATGGTGCTGGGCACTAAGGAAGTGCTCAGATGTAAGAGGATGAGGACATGGCAGACAGCCCACTCCAGCTCACAGTGACCAGGCTGGACTGTGGGCCAGTGTGTGTGAGGAACAAAAAGAAACAATGTAGCAGTCTATTGTAGCCCAGGTTATAAAAGAAGAGCCTGTGAGTTGATGTGGATATATATATTATTTGAGTAAAGTAGGCGGTAGGAAATAGAATTTTCTTGCAGAAGTACTCCAGATTACATACTGCCTCTCTTTGAGGTGGAGTCTCCCATCCTTCTAGCTTAGGAAAGGAAAAAGAAGGGAGCTCGTCAGTGAGAGAGCCTGGCTGAGTGATGAGGGGTAACATCCTCAGTGATGTCATGTGGAGCTCATAAACCCTTCATATGACATGAGAAGAGCATTTTGCCTTAGTGGTGGTCTTTCTGCACACCAGTAACTATGTAAGCATGAGAAAAATACCAGACAGATCCAAACTGAGGGGCATTGATTTCTGCTGAGATCATCAAATACAGGGGACCGAGAAACCATCATAGCCCAAAGGAGCCCAAGGAGACATGGCAGCGGAACATAATGTAGCCACCCTGAGATTCTGGGATCTCAAAGGACGTTAGGGAAAAGCTAAGGAAGAGTGTGAAGTCTGGTGATGCTGGGGTCTTAGCTGTGACAAATGTGTCACAGTTGTGTATAATGCTGACGACAGGGGAAATGGATGAGGGTGTTTGGGAACTTTGTATATAACTTTTTTTTTGTAAATATAAAGTCATTTAAAGTCAAAGTTGATGTTAGTAAGTGGTATGAAAAGCCTGCATGACTGAACTTTTAATAATAACATTAGACGATGAGCGTAATGTGTTCAAGACTCCGTATGAGTGTGCTAGCACGTTAGAGGGAGAGCTGTGAGTGTACACGTTCTGTTCTCAGCAGGACTGTGATGTAGACATTCAACGAATAGTTGTAGCTAAAAGTTGTACGTGATTATTACTCAGCAAGTTGGGGTCGGGGCTTCTGTATTTTAGATAAACAATGTGGAAGGATTTGACTATAAAAACATTCTATAAAATATATGGACAGGAAAAGACAAAGGACCTGCTTTCCGAGTTTCGTCTTGGAGACCCAGAATTCAAACTCCTGATAGCAGTTGTTCACTTTCTGGGCTCATCCCCAAAGTAGGGATCAACTATTGAAAATTTTTAGCACTGAAGCTTAATATTTACAAATCAAGGAAAGTTACACAAGCTAAGCTCATTTTTGTAGAACATTCTTTCAAAATGTCTTTTATTATGACTTTTAGATTTGTTTTGATAGTGAGGGATCTATTTTTCAGCCCTGATATAGCAACTGTCACACTAGTTCTAAAGTAAAAATACAATAATGTGACTTTCTCTCCCAAACTGAATAGTCTATCTTCTTTTTTCTCTCCTCCCCACGTCTGTTCCTTCCCTTTCTCCGGTCCCAGTGGGGCTATTGTTCAAACACCGTGGTTTATGCGTACACCAGACCCGATCGTCCTGAGTACTGTGTTGTCTTTTGGGACACAAAGAACAATGAGAAACACGTTAAATATGTGAAGAGTCTCATTTCCATCACGACTTGTGGCGATTTCTGCATCTTGGCTACGAAAGCTGATGAAAATCACCCTCAGGTAGGGACTCTTTGTGTCTGAGATACAGATGTGTTAGCAATGAGCAGAGCTGGCTCTAGTTGCCCGCCTTCTCAAGCATGGGCACTGGCAAGGAGAGAACATTGGCTCTCTTGAACCTGTTTTGGAAAACTGGCTCCATGTTTCCATATTCTCTGGTTCTTTTTCCTACCATTCAGGCATTGACAGTTCATGCTAATGGCATCTATAATGAAACTTTTGCCTCTGAAATATGTCACAAGTGAAAAATGAATATCCGGATGTCTAGCAGAAATACTGATGAAATTACAAGAGTTTGGGTAGCTTTTGACTTTGATAAATCTATTTTTCAGTTGGAGATATAATGCCTTAAAAACTAATATCTCATAGCAAAAAATAAAGAATATAAATGATGTGTTTTTGTAAAGCATGCCAAAAATTTGAGAATTTTCGAAAGCATGTATTTGAGAAGGCTATCAGTGTCTTTGGCTGGGTTATGCTGTAAAAGTATAGAGATTTTGTTAAAGGTGATTATTTGGACAGCCCTATTTGGCTTTATTTTCTCTTGAAACACACTAACACAGCAGTACAAGTGTTTTTCAAACAAATCAGAGGCCCATCGGGCCAGTAAAGATAGGTAATGGCAGTGAAGTGTGGAGGTTGGAGAGTAAGTGGACCAGGGAGA
This sequence comes from Peromyscus melanophrys, assembly GCA_902168415.1. Lineage (NCBI taxonomy): Eukaryota > Metazoa > Chordata > Mammalia > Rodentia > Cricetidae > Peromyscus > Peromyscus melanophrys. The sequence continues at coordinate 30,371 of CABHPR010131007.1, read as the reverse complement.
TCATTTGAACAGACCTAAGAACATCATTCCTGGAGTATGGCTAGAGGCAACTGGTTATAGGATGCTGAAGAAGCCTAGAACTTGGGGTGCCTGGTTGGGCAAAGACAGTTTGGGAGTACCAGAGACAATGTAAGAAACAAAACCTTCCCAAACCACAAAAATGTCAGGAACAAGCAAGTTTCCAGGTCTCCTCCTCTAGACAAAGCCTACAGAGTCTTGTTGCCATTTACCAAGAGTAAGGCTTAGTTGCCAAGCGAGACCAAAGTGAAAGTAAGGGCTGGGGAGAAGGGGCAGTGGTTAAGAGCACTGGATGTTATCCTTGAGGACCTGGATTTGATTCTCAGCACCCACATGGTGGCTAACAGTCTGTAACTCCAGTTCTAGGGAATCCAGTGCCCTCTTCTGGCCTCCATGGGTACTGCACACATGTGGTGCACAGATGTGCATGTAGGCAAAGCATCCACATATGTAAAACAAACAAACAAACAAATATGCACACATGCACACACGCACGTAAAACAACAATTGATGAAAATAAAGGCCAGGAATTTGAAAGCAAGCAAGGAGGGTATATGGGAAGATATAGAGGAAAGGAAGAAATGATATAGTGATCATCTCAAAAAATAATAAACACAAACCTAAAATGTCATAACAGAGTTATGAAAAATTTTTTTTACTTTCATTTATTTAGTGTATGTTTGTGCTCTCATGCTACATCACACTTGTGGAAGTCAGAGGACAAGTTTCAGGAGTCTGTTCCTACCTTCCACCATGTAGATTTAAAGGATTGGACTCAGGTCATCAGGCTGGGCAGCAAGCCCTTCACTTGCTGAGCCATCTTACAAGCTACAAGACCCTAATAAAATCTTAAACAAACAAACAAACAAGAATTTCTGTGCTGAGGGCCTCAGCGTGGCTGATGGGGACAGACTCTGCTGCAAATCAGAAGGTGTTAGCATTGACCTCTAAGCACTGCCCTCCCAGTCCCACCATGCTCTCCTGCTTGCTTCCCAGAGCACAGGCAGCTGAGCTTCCAGCTTTGAGGTTACAGGCTGGGAGAGTCTTTCCTGGGCATCCTTGCTAGCTCAGGAGAAAGGATCACATACAGATTAAGAATCTCTTAAAACAGACCTGCCCAGTCACCTCACAGTAACGTCATGGTCAGTGAGGCTCACTGATGGTGAAGTGGGTACCACATAGACTTTTAGCATCCTACTCCTAAATAGAGCAGATGGAAAGGCAGCACAGACATTTAAGGGGATGTCCAAGGTAGCAAAAGATGCTAAATATAAACTCAAGTAGAGAACTTAGGGGAAGCAAAGACTAGGAGGGAGATAGTTCAGGTCATGAATTTTTTTTTCAATTTTTATTATTATTATTTTTTTTATTTTTTTGAGACAAGATCCCTCTATGTATCCCTGGCTGTCTCTGGAACTCACTATGCAGACCAGGCCAGCCTTGAGCTCACAGAGATCCTCCTGCTTCTGTTTCCTTATTGCTTAAAGGCACATGCCACCTTGCCCAGCTGTCATTTAATCTATCTATCTATCTATCTATCTATCTATCTATCTATCTATCTATCTAT
>CABHPR010131007.1:0-28776 GCA_902168415.1 Peromyscus melanophrys | reverse complement strand
TATCTATCTATCTATCTATCTATCTATCTATCTATCTATCTATCTATTCATGTGTGTATCTGCTTGTCTGTGCAGCACATGAGTGCAGGTGCCTGAAGAGTCCAGAAGAGTTGTCTGAACCCCTGGAACTGGAGTTATGGGTGGGTGCTGGGAACTGAACCCTGGTCCTCTGTAAGAGCAATAAGTGCCCTTAACCATCTAGCCATCGCTCTGGCCCAGGGAGAACAATTCAAAGGCACCGTTGTCTCATAAGAACAGTCGTTGGTATCCTTACACAGTTCAGAGACTTCCTCCCATAAAACAAGAAAAGGATATCACAGAGAAGGAGAGATATGGAAATTACAAAGATGATAATCGCATTAAAACGTTTGCTAGGAAGGTTGGACAATATAATGAAGGAAATACTAAAGGAGCAAACAGACAAGGAAATGGAAAATAGTGATCATGTCATGAAAATTTAACATTCAAATAATAGTACTAAAAAGAGTGAACAGGCAAAATGGAGGACAGGGCCTGGGGGATGGCCCAGTAGGTAAAGCCTTGCTATGCAAGTGTGAGGGCTGGAGATTGGATCCCTGACACCCACTGGGAGGCATGGTAGTGTATCTGCAGTCCCCTCACTGGGGAGGCTGAGACAGGAAGTCCCTGGGGCAAGTTGGCTGCCTCCATAAGCCAAATCAATCAGTCTTGGGTTCAGCAAGAGATCCTGCCCCAGCAAATAAAGTGCAGCATGATGAGGAAGTCAACCTTTGCCCTCCACATGTGTGTGCACAAACATGTGCTCCCACATGTGAGCACACATGCATATACGCACCCCAAATGGAGGAGAATAAAAAAAGCAAAATTCCCTTGAGGTTTTCCCTTAGAAGTAACGTAGTTCAGTGACTGAAAATGTTTCCATATCGAAGCCTGTCATTGTGAGTTTCAGAACACTAGGGATTAAACTGATAAAGCACAACACAACACAACAACACAACACAACATACCCATAAGACAACGCCCCGCCCCAACCCCAATCCTACCGCTTTCCCAGAGAAAAGCAGATTTCACAGGATGAAAAGTCAGCCTGGCATTCAGCTGGTTAACAGCAAAGCTTGGGAGAATTGTCCTCACACACAGAAAGTGATTACCTTTGTAGGATTTCTCCACGTAAGCAAACTACTAATGTCAGAGTGGATGCTGACGTTTTTAGATGTGCAAGGTCACCAAAATTTTTCCTCGCAAACTTATCTGTCCTAGGGAGTTATTTCAGGATGAAGACATTAAAATGAGGAATAAATCAAGAAAGAGAAGAAAACCCAGAAGCCTCAGCTCCCATGGTGAAGGGTGTCCCAGCTGACCATTGAGTGGCATACCCAGGGACTCCAGGGAGAGGGCAGGCTCTGAGGGAAGTCAGGTGGATCAGTCACTACGGTGCCTCGTGCCAGATCCCTTGAGGGAAGATGTGCTTAATTTGGGGCATAACTGGAGATTCAAGTTATCAATAAACACATAGAAAGCTAAGCATAGAGAGAAAACCCAAACATAACCCCCAAACCTGTTTATCTTAACAAGGACAGTGAAGTATGCCTAAAAGGGAAGTCAAGGGTGGTGGAGGGATCAGCTAGGCGAGAGAGCCTTTCTGTGATCGCTGGGCTTTGCGCTTCAGAAACTCCTACCCTAAATAGTCAGTCTTGAATTCGGATCTGAAATCTGAAAAAGTTCTGTTCAAAGCAGAAACCTGCGGCCATTGACGTGTGGGGCAAGGGAATGGGAAAGTGGACAGAGAGCTAAATGCGTTTGGTTCACACTGGGAAAACAATAAATAATGCACGAGTGAGATGAGACAAGGCAAGAGGGAGCATTGGGAACATCACACCTAGAAGCTGTGCATTGTGGTTCCGGCCTGTAATTCTAGTGTAGGAGGCTGTGGCAGTTTCGGCGGAAGCTTGCCAGGGGTTCAAGGCCAGCATGAGTTACAATGTGAAATCTTGGCTCAGAAAACCCCCAAAGGAAGAACCAACAAGTCAACAGCCAACAAACAAATTCTGCTGCTCAGAGCTGTGCCACAAGTAGGACACATTAGAGCAGTGGTTAGTGACCCCTTCGGGGCCACACATCAGCAGTCCTGCATATCAGATATTTACAGTATGGTCCATCACAGCAGTGAAACTGCAGCTATGGAGTAGCAATGAAAATCATTTTATGGTTGAGGTCACCACAACATGAGGAACTGTGTTAAAGGGTCTCAGCATTAGGAAGGTTGGGAACCACTGCTCTAGAGGAAGTAGGAAGCAGGGAGATGGCCAGTTAAGGACTCCTGTGGATTATTTGATTCTGGAAACTTATAAACCGGCACGATTGCTAAACAGGAAAGTTAGAGTACATTTTTGTGTTATGCTGAGGTGACAGACTAGGCTATCTTAAGTAGTAGAAGGGTAAGATTTTAATCTATTATCACTTAGTTTATGTTTGTAAAATTAAACAAGTTTTGAGACATTGATAGGAAAATATATAAACAACACAGAACTGATATGAAATTATTGAGCTGGCTAGGAAAACATTTGAGTAGAACAGTATTGTTAGTACATGATGCAGTAGCTAATAGTTAAGATGGAATTACCAACTCAGAACAGTATGATATAAAATGTACATCGTGTTTCTCCTAATGTCCGTCATGATGATTGTTTGGATAGAAGCCATTGTTCCTGAATTAATTTTGTGTTTTTGAATTTCCCATACTATTCATATATTGCTTCCAAGGAGGAGAATGACATGGAGACATTTGGTGCAACGGTAACCAGTTCCTTGAGCTTCTGGGTAGATGGTGAGGGTGAGGATGAGTTGTGCTGCTGTGGTACCAGGAAGTTTAGACGTGTGAGTGTTGGGAGCAGCGTGTCCATTGTGTGTCTGAAGTGTTCTCCTAAACTGTGGTGCTCCGTGACAGTGAGAAGTCAGCCTTGATTCTAATTCATGGTTTTTAATAGTCAGTGCTGTAGATGGTCTTTTTTTTTTTTTGTCTGCTCTTCTTTGTACAGTTTATCAATTATTTCCCAGGTAGTGATACTTGAACAAGATAAGCCTGATCTATAAAGCGTATGTCCTTTATTGATTGCAAGCAAGGATTCTGATATTCTTTTTCCTTGTTTGTTCACAGTTTGTGTTAGTTCTTTGCAATTCTATCGGCACACCCTTGGACCCTAAATACATTGACCTTGGTAAGTAAATGTTACTATTTACTTCCTTTCTGATCAGGTTTTGTTTGTAACACTAATTTAAAAAATCCTCCAGGGCTGGAGGTGTGACTCCATTGTGTCGGAGTGCTTGCCATTAAAGCAGAAAGCCTGAGTTCAAATCCCTGACCACCCCCACAAAATCTGGGCCTGACCACACATGCTTGTAATTCCAGCACTGGGGGATTAAGATAGGTGGATCCCAGGAACTCACCAGCCAGACAGCCTAGCTCAAACAGCATCCAGTTCAGTGAAAGGCCCTGTCTCAAAAGATAAGGTGGATAATAATAGAGAGAAACACCCCACATCCTTCTTTGGCCTCCATATGAACACACGAGTGTGCACACCTACACACAAATATGTGCACGGATCACATGCCTTCCTACTCATACTAGTGGTATTAATTAGAATAATATTCTCTAAAATAATAATGACCATCCCTCTGGTTGCCATGAGCAGTACTAGTAGATATCTATTCTCACGGCAGATTTATCAGGCTTCCCTTTACTCTGAAAGTGTGATGGTTAATACAATAACTTGTAGGGCTCTTTTGTCTAAAGTCCATAGAAATTCCATAATTGCCGTCATTTGTCTACAAGGGAAATATAATTGTATAGGAATTGGTGTGCAATGCAAGATTAGTATGTAATAAACAGAGTTATAGAAAGAATTTTGCTCTTAAACCACCTTTATTATTAATAAACTGCTTGTAAATACTTCTCTGCCATAAAAACACTTTAGCTGCTTATAAAGTAGGCTTGATTTTTCCAGAGCTTTCTAATGAAACCAGTCTATTGCTAGAGAAAGTCTTAAAAATCCCCCCCCCTTTTTTTTTTTTTTGGTAAAATGTACTGTCACATATTGGAAATGGTGTGACAAAAATAATTCAGTCCAAAAAATTGAAAATCCATTGAATTATTTTTTGACCCCGAGAACTAGTCAGTTATTTTCAGATTAGATATTGAGTCTTCAAAGGCATGTTAGTGGGCTGGAGAGATAGCTGAGTGGTTAAAAGCACTCGTGGCTCTTGCAGAGGGCCCAGGTTAGATTCCCAGCACTCACAGGGTGGTTCACAACCATCTGTAACTCCAGTTCTATGGAATCCAGTGCCCTCTTCTGACTTTCCTGGACACAGGCATGAATGTGGTGCACATGTACATATATATATATATATATATATATATATATATATATATATATATGCAGGTGAAACATTCATACACATAAAATAAGATAAAAAATTCTAAAAAAAAAAATCACTGGGCAGTAGTGGCACACGCCTTTATTCCCAGCATTCAGGAGGCAGAGGAAGACAGATCTCTGAGTTCAAGGCCAACCTGATCTACAAAGCAAGTTCTGGGATAGCCAGAGCTGTTACACAGAGAAACACTGTCTTGAAAAACAAATATAAAACAAAACAAAATTTGTGTTTATTTCTCCTAAATGTTTGCATTTTGCTGAGGTCTTTGGTAAGAGAAGCAAATGTGAAAGACGAGTATTGGCCTCATGCTTAGGTTTTGGTAACTCACTGTGGTATAATGAAACATTTCACATGTTGTCCAAATGCATTGTTGCATAGGTATGTTTATGTACATATATGCATATTTATATGTATATATGTGTTAAGTTCCCTGTTAATAAAAGGCATAGCTTATAATTATTAAAGACTTGTTATGTAAATATGTTTGTTATTAAAAGAAGTATTATGTTCTTTAGTGTGTGTGTGTGTGTGTGTGTGTGTGTGTGTGTGTGCATGTACCATGGCATGCAGAGAGAGGCCAGAGGACAACTTTCAGGAGTCATTTTCTCCTCCCACGATATGGGTCTTGGGGATCGAACTCAGTTCGTTAGGCTCAATAGCAAGACTCCCTACCCACTGAGCCATCTTCCTGTCTCAAAGTACTATGTCTTTGAGGTGTGAAGTCTGCTAACCTTGAGATTGTATTTTTTTTCAATATTAAAAGTTTTAATGTAGCATCATTTGTTATAGAGTTAAACTCATAGTAATTTTTATGCCAGGTAGACTGTTTTAAAAACAAAACTAAATGTAAATCCTTCCTCTTCATAAAATGGTAAATATTCGAGAGCATGACTATTTGTATCTTTGAGGCTCAAAACTTTTTGGCTTATAGCCTCACTGGATGAAACTTGAACCAACAGTTCGTTCATTGGCCCCCAGCAAACAGCTGCAAAGACTTACCATTTTGTTTCATATATACCCTACACAATGCCCTTTTAAAGGCTCTAGGAAGTTTCCATGAAGGTAGAAAACTGAAACAAACACTAACAGTGTCATGTGACAGATACTCACCTACGAAACTTGACGTTACGCAAAGTCTGGTTGGCAGAGTTCTTGTGCACTCAGTGTGAGGAGTGCAGGTGCCCTTGTTGGGTGCTCTCCCATGGAGCTCTCACAATCGCTTTTGTGTGCTTCTTCCAAAGCGCTGCCCACCCTGCCCTGGGCTCGCTTTCCCTGTCTGACTTCTTAAAGGTCTGTGTCTAGTTAGTTTCCAGAGCCCTAGTCCCTAACAGTGTGCTTGCCCTGACAAATGTTTGTGGAGCGCATGGACAGTGTTTGTGTCATATAAATTGAGAGGATTATTTAGCAAACCTCCAAAAATATTCGGTTTCAGACACTGCAATAGTCCCTGGGGAAAATGACTATAGAAATTATGACTTCCCTTATGGGCTATGTAAATACAAAAGGTTTGGTTAATTAGTTGAGCAATAATTTACTGCTTCTGTGCTGTGTGCCATGCGCCAGGTCTTGTGCTGGTGACTGGGATAAGTGGATGTTGGTGTGGAAGGATGTCTTTTAAGAAATACCTATAAGTACCAGGTGTGGTGGCGCACGCCTTTAATCCCATCACTTGGGAAGCAGAGGCGGGTGGGTCTCTGTGAGTTTGAGGGCAGCCTGGTCTATGGAGTGAGTTCCAGGACAGCCAGAGCTACACAGAGAAATCCTGTCTTGAAAAACCAGAAAGAGGGGAGGGGAGGGGAGAGAGGGGAGAGAGGGGAGAGAGGGGAGGGAGGGAGAGAGAGAGAGAGAGAGAGAGAGAGAGAGAGAGAGAGAGAGAGAGAGAGAGAGAGAAGGAGATACCTCTAAGTATGTCTTCAGGTGGCATTTTATGGAGAGAGGGTAGCATTGAGTGAAGGATGGAGACACAGAGTGAACGGAGAGGAGCAGCCTGTCTGGGGAGGGGGGTCAGTCATTTTGGTAGGTTTCTAATGATGGTTTTCATGTATTCCAGAGAAAGTTAATTTGATGAAAACATTTCAGTTTCCTAGCTCTTTAAAGTGCTAAGAAATGAGTAAGTGGCAAAGTGGGGGAACAATTTTAGATGCAGGAATTTATTCAGCCCTCAGCATTAAAATATTACAAGCAGGTTTTTCTTATATGTGAATTCCTCGATTGTTTTAAATTATGTTACATCCTGGCTTGGCTAATAATGACTGCCTATTAGTGTTACGGCCCAGCTGACGGAAGCATAACTCCTTAAAATTCTCCCTCAGTAACCTTTTACATATTTTGACATGTGTTGCATGTGTATGTGGGTGTTGTATATGTGCCTATGTATGTACATGTTCACGTGTGCTGGCACACATGCGTATGTGCATGTTGACGTTTGAAGTTGAAGTTGGGAGTCTTCCTTGATATAGCTCTACTTTTATTTATTGAGGCCGAGCCTCTTGCTAAACTTGGAGTTTGCCAATATCGACTAGTCTAGCTAGCAGCTTGCTCCAGGGACCCCATCTTCACCTCCTGAATTCTGGGACTGCAGGTGGCTGGCATGCCTGCCTGCCTTTTGTAACGTGTGTGCTGGGGATATATATAGACTCAGTTCCTCATGCTCATGTGGGCACTTAGCTTTTTGAACCATCTCTCTAGCACTGATATTTTGAATTGTTTTCATCCTTAAATCCGCTTAAAAGGGGATTGAGTGTTTTTAGATGGATTGTGTCCCCCCCCCCACCCCAACCTCTAAAATTCTATCTCTAAAGATCTTTGGGGCTGGAGAGATGATTCAGCAGTTAAGAACGCTGGATGCTTTTCTAGAGGGCTCGGGCTTAGTTCCCATCACCCACGTGGTAGCTCATAACCATCTGTAATACCAGTTCCAGGGGCTCTTATGCCCTCTTTTGGCCTCCAGGGGCACCAGGCAGGTAAGTGGTGCACAGACATACATGCAGCCAAAACACCCAGCCACATAAAACAAAAATAAATAGATATTTAACAAAGTTGGCCCTCATTTTCTTCTTAATATATTTTAATTAACTCCTTGAGAATTTCATACAATGTATTTTGATCATATTTAGCTTCCCACCTTGCCCTAATGACTGCTTGGTGTACCTCCTAGCTCTCACTTCCTCCCATCTTTATGCCCTCTGTCTTTTGTTTGTTTTGTTTTTTAATAACCCACTAAGTCTAACTTGTGCTGTTCATATCCTCATTGGTGTGAAGCTATTCACTGTAGTGTAGTTGACCTACCATATTCTTTAAGACAACTGACTCTCCTTCCCACAGAAGCCATCAGCTTCCAATAGCCTCCCCCCATCCATGCTGGAGTGTTGACAGGCTTGATCTTGAGCAGGTCTTGTGCAGGCAGCCACACCTACTCTGAGTTCATGAGTGCAATGGGCCTGTCATGTCCAGAAGACACTGTTTTACTTTGGTCCTCTTCTGACCTCTGGCTCTTACAGTCTTTCTGCCTCTTCCCCGATGGTCCCTGAACATCAGCACTGGGATGATACTGATGTCCTGTTTATGGCTGGGGTTGGGGATCGTATTGATGTTCCAGTTGTGGCCAGGCACTCCATGGACATATTCTCTGTACTTTGGTCAGTTGTGAATTTCTATCCACTGCACAAAGAAACTTCTCTGATGAAGACTGAGGACTGTTCTAGTTTTTAAGTATGAAGATAAGTGTCCTATGGGTATGAATTTAGAGGGCAATTTGATATTCATCCATTTAGCAGGATAATAGCATTAGGTCTGTCCCTAGGCTGCAAACCTCCCTAACCAGATTTGTAGTACCAGGCATGCGTTTCCTCCTGTGGATCAGGCATTCAATCCAATCAGGAAGCAGTTCATTGGTAAACATCTGTGTCACCGTTATGTCCCAGGCATATCTCTCATGTCCGTCATTATTGTAGTTCGCAGGGCTCCCAGCTGGGTGACACTATTGATGACTGTCTATCTGCAGTCTCTGCAGCACCTTCCAGTCCTAGGAAAGCTTTCAAGAGTGAGGGAGCTTCTTGGTCAGTACCAATTGATTTCTACCATGACCTCTGGCCAAACTCTGTGATGCCTTTAGTAATATCCAATTGTGATGGGCAACCTCATCTTCGTTTTCTTATAAACTTAGTTGGGGTTTAATTAATCTTTTAATAAAAATCTACTAGAATTTACATAGATGGCATTGTGTTCCCTTGTGAATTTACTGAAATTACTACTATATTAATCGAAAATATGTTTCACATGTAGTTACATTTGTTCTGAGTAATGACCGGAGTACTTGGTTATATTATAAAAATCCATGTAGAGAATAAAAATAAGAAACAAAGATAGCTACCATGCCTAATGTGTCATAATATAGATTGAGGGGCATTCTGCTTCAGCGATTAAGAGCACAGATTCAGGAGCAGTAGAGTACCTGGGTCTGTGTTCCACTTACCCACTTCCCAGCTGTATAACACAGGCAAGTTATGACTCCCTCATACCCCAGTTTCTTATCTGCTAAATAATGATAACAATATTGGCCTTAGACAGTGGTTGTGAGTTAGTACATATAGTGTGTTTAGAAGAGTGCCTGGCATGTACTTAAAATTACTAAGTGTAAGCTTGGCGGTGGTGACACACACCTTTAATCCCAGCACTCAGGAGACAGAGGCAAGTAGATCTCTGAGTTCGAGGCCAGCCTGGTTTACAGAGTGAATTCCAGGACAGCCAGGACTACACAGAGAAACCCTGTCTAGAAAAAACAAACCAAAACAAAAGAAAAATTATTAAGCTTTTACTCTATTCCAGGCACTGTGTTATGCTTTAGTTTCTTTTAATCCTTAAAACAGCTCTGTAGGGTTGATATTGTTATCTTCAACTGGAGCAAGAAAGCTGAGGCTTGGAGAGAGGAAATAATTTATAACATCATAGTTACGAAGTGTTTGCAGTTGTAATCCAAGAAGCCTGACTTGTCCTTTGAACCAGTAACATTTTAATTTTGAATTAATCCAGATAACAATAAATTCTTATTTATGAAGTACCAAGAATAAACAACACGGGCCAGGGGGAGGGAAGTGTGATCAGAATAAATTGTATGGAAAAAAAAAATAAAGAACATGAATGCAACTTATAGTTGTAATTAAACCTTGGTTAAGAAAATGCTTTTATGTGCTTAGGAAAATTTATTATTATTATTATTTTAAACCAGGAAGCAGTAAAGGTTTGTGAACGTCGAATCAGTAAGAGCATAGTCATTACCAGAATTGAAATATGCATGGTAGAATTTACCATATTTATTAAAATTTAGTAAAAGGAGTCAGTGAGAACACAGCTTGGCTGGCTTTAGCGCCCATTGGAGGCTCAGCTACCGCTCACCAGGCCTTGGTTTTGTGCAAGGCTCTGAAGGCTTTGTGCTCCCTCTAGGGGTCATTAATAATATATGTTTTGTTTTGAATAGAAAAACCTTTATGGCCGGAATTTTGAAAAATATCGGACTCAATTATATTGAAATACTTAGTCTATAAAAAAATCTTGAGTTTAAAGTCTCAAGCTGTCAACCCACTCAGTTAACACCGCGCTGCCAGGCCAGTTTCTTTTCTTCAGTTTCTAAGCGTCCTGCTGCCCAAAGTGCCCTTGTTCGTGCTGTGGCGAAAGTTCCGTTAGCAGCTGCTCTTGCTGACGTTGCTTTTTTATTGCTTTGCCTTATGAATAGAAAAAGGTCACACTGTTTTGGTTATTCATGAGTTTAGAAGACAAGGAATAATACCCCTTTATGAAGGAGTACTTTCGCTTTTATATATTTTGTTTGAAAATGTATATTTCATTTTATATTATTTAGTATTTTGTGACTTTAGGTGATGATTACACTGCTTAGCTCCTGGTTTGAAATCCACAGTTGGAACTGATGAGACCCTCTGCTTCAGAAAAGCACACCCGACAGGTGTTCAGTTAGATGCTGTTTCAGGAATGGGCAAATGAAAATTAGTATTTACCTAGAAGCAAGGGACTCAGGAGAATACAAGACAAATGGGGTCAAGAAAAAGGAGAAATATTTAAACTAAGATGTAACTGGTAGTGTGTGTGTGTGTGTGTGTGTGTGTGTGTGAGAGAGAGAGAGAGAGAGAGAGAGAGAGAGAGAGAGAGAGAGAGAGAGAGAGAGAGAGAGAGAGAGAGAGAGATCTGAGTTGTTTCTACTTACTGGCTATTAGGAAGAACGCTGTTTTGAACATTCGAGTGTAAACTGGTGTGTATGTGTGTTTTGGTTTCTCTTGGGCCTATACCGAGGAGTAGAACTGCTAGGTAATGTGTAAGTCTATATTTATTTAACATTTCGAGGAACTTCGAAATGCTTTTCAGAGTATTTTACATTGTCATTTTTTCTCCAGTCCCTTATCAGTTCTTGTTGTCTGACTTTTTAAAAGTCTATCTATCCTAGTGAGGGTCCCATGATGTGAAGTAGTGGTTTTGATTTTCAGTTCTTCGGTGGTTAATGATGTTGGTCATCTTTTAATGGTTATTTGTGTAGCTTATTGGAAAAGTGTTTACTTAGATTCTTTGTCTTTTTTTAGTTTTTCTTTCATTAAATGTGTTTTTTTGAACAATTTCATATGTATGTATATAACCATTAGTTCATTATCAAATATATGAATTATAAATATTTTCCCTTAACCTTTTCTTGATATCACATGGAACACAAATGTCTTTAATTTTGATGCTGTCTAATTCACTGTTGGGTTTTTGTAAGATATTTTTGGTGTGACACCCAAGGCACCAACCATTGCCTAACCCCGCCTCACAAAGTTTTGCTCCTGGGACTGGAGAGATGGCTCAGTGGTTAAGGGCACTGGCTGCTCTCCCAGAGGACCCAAGTTCAATTCCCAGCACCCACATGGCAGCTCACAACTGTTTGTAACTCCAGAATATCTGACACCTTCACACAGACATATATGCAGGAAAAATACCAATGCACATGAAATAAAAAAAATAAATCATTAAAAAGTTTACCCCCCTTTTTACCTTTGTGATACGGAGGATTGAATCTGTGACTTCTCACGTGCTAAGGAAGTGCTCTTCCATCGACCTACAGCAACAGCTCATACTCCTAAGTGTTCTCTAAAAGGTCTGGAGGTTTTAGCTCTTGGTCCATTAGATAGTGGATCCATTTTACTTAATACTTTAGTATGATCCTAATAACTTCAGATTCTTCTCTGAATTGAGAGACTGTGTGCATGTTTCGAGACTGTGGGTTTATTATTTCTGAAATGAGGAGCTGGACTCAGGGATGTTGAAGTGCTTTGAAGCACATTCCGTGTAACCGTAGCCTAATTGTCTTCCCGTTCTTTGGATAGTACCACTCTTTGTTGCAATGACCAAAACCCATGCGATAGCAGCTTCCAAAGAAGCGTTTTATACCTGGCAGTATCGTGTGGCGAAGAAGCTCACAGCATTGGAAATTAATCAGATCACACGGTCACGAAAAGAAGGGAGAGAAAGGTATGTCTCTTGATACATATTTTTAGTAACGCAACCATACCACCTCGAAGCCAGACATAGTTAATTATCTGTTGCTGTTCTTGAGAAATACACGTTGCCTTGATTAATAGAAACATTTTTAATAAATTTGAGTATCTTTTAAATGGATCTGTTTAAATTTACCAAAGTAAAAGAAAGTTGAAAACATGGTGAAAACAAAACAAAATAAAACAAAACACCCTATTGGTAAAGGCTGGAAATCTGTGGGATATTTTTGGTCAGGAAATGGCTATGTGACCCACTCCACATATTAAATTGAAATTAGTTATTCAGTTAAGATACCAGTGTCTAACTGAATTTTCATTCCCATAGGCTAGTGGTGTGGGTCTTTGTGGGAGGTGATCCTAGCATCAGTCACCAGGGGAGATGCAGGTCCTCAGACACAGGTATGGAGGGGGGCTTTAGGTGGCTTTTTTCCCTGGCCCTGGATTCCAGGGAGTCTGAATTGGAGTGGTTTCTGGTAAGTGGGGGGTGAAGAGGGCTCTGCCACACAGAGAAGTGAGGAGCCTGGACAATGGGGTGTAACACAAATTGCTAACTGGTCTTATAATAAAAAACCCAGAGCCAGATATTGGTGTAAATGCTGAAAGATCAGAGAGACAAAGGAACAAGCCACTGCTACCTCTTACCTCTAAAACTCCTCAGCCGGGAAAGGCTTCGGCTGATAGGCCTCTAGCTGAATGAGCTTCCTCAGCCAAAAAGGCTTCTAGTTCCTGTCTCCTCAGGCCTTATGTAACTTTCTTCACCCAGCCGTCAAAGGTGTGTGTGCTTCTTAAGTGCTGGTAATAGAGGCGTGTGTGCTTCCCAAGTACTGGGATTAAAGGTGTGTACCACCACTGCCTGACTCTGTTTCTCTCCTAGACTGAGTCCATCTCATGTAGTCTAGGGTGGCTTTGAACTCACAGAGATCCAGACAGATCTCTGCCTCATGAGGGCTAGGATTAAAGGTGTGTGCCACCACTGCCTGGCTCTATGTTTAATCTAGTGGCTTGTCCTGTCCTCTGATCTTCAGGCAAATTTTATTAGAGTACACAATATATCACTGCAACTGGGCTCCTATAGGAAGCTTCAACATGAAGGTGTGTAAATGTGTTTGGTAAACAAAAGAAAGTTCATGTATTGGAAGTTATTCCTCCACAAGTCTGAAGTTGCAGCAGACTGAGGCAGGATTATGAGTTTGAGACCTACCAGGGCTACATAGAGAAACTGTTTTTATAAGCAAGCAAGCAGTCACTCCTGAATCGCCAGGCAAACTATCTCACAGCTTAACACTCTTTGTTGGGAAATCGTAACTTGGGTGTTCACAATGGGACTTGACTTTGCTGACAGGTCACTTATATAACTGGTAAATATTTGATGGACAGTTTCTGCTTTTATGAGATTCAGCTGTATCAAGAACTCCTTAAACAATCAGGGTTTTCTATTAAATAATAATGTTCATTGTTGTCATACCATTCTTAATTACAAAGATTACAAAATAATGTAACCTCGCTTTCTTCAAAATTGGATTTTTTTAACAGAATTTATCACGTTGATGATGTTCCTTCTGGATCTGTGGATGGGGTGTTTGATTATAGTAAAGCCATTCAAGTAGGTGGTTTGATTTCTGTCAGTAAGTGTCAGTGTCTGTGGATAAGGAAACATTGTGATTTTATTAGAGACTTGAACAAGAATTTGTTTCTAGTACATAGGACATCATCTTAACAGTTCCTTAAGCACTGCCACACGTGCTTTTTATACGATTGCTAGGGATCCAAACCCAGGTCCTACGGCTTGTGTAGTGAGCACTTTACCTACTAAGCCATGACTTTGTGTTGGGCTGCATTTATAGTCATCTTGGGCCACACAGGTGGCTTGTGGGCCACAGACTGGACATGTCTGTTAGTTGTGTTGACGGTAGATGTTGTGAACTGTTACATAATTTTTTCACTGTAAAAGAAGTTTCTCCAAGCTCTTTCATTTATCTGTTCCCCAGCCTAGAGAACCATCAGTCCCTGGCAGGTCTCCTGATAAAATAGTCTGATTTCTGTATAATTGGTTTGTCAGTGATTATATATATTTATATGTATGTATGTGTATATATGTATACACACACACACACACACACACACACACACACACACACACACACAGTGTAACCTATGGGGACTGGCTTTTCTCTCTGAGCACGATACCCTTTATATAGATCCATCCAGGTAGTTGCAGAACTCTCCTATTTTACCCTTCTGGTGGCATATGCTGGCCTCTCTGATCTCAGTTTTTCTTTTTTCTTTCTTTCTTTCTTTCTTTCTTTCTTTCTTTCTTTCTTTCTTTCTTTCTTTCTTTCTTTCTTTCTTTCTTTTTTTGTTTTTTTTGTTTTGTTTTGTTTTGTTTTTTTGAGGGTTTCTCTGTGTAGTTTTTGGTGCCTGTCCTGGAACTCACTCTGTAGACCAGGCTGGCCTCAAACTCACAGAGATGCGCCTGGTTCTGCCTCCCGAGTGCTGGAATTAAAGGCATGCGCCACCATGCCTGGCCTCAGTTTATCTTTAAGAGCTAAACTTAGGCTTCTGTCTATCTAGTGTAAGTCAGATTGTTCTCTCTGTGTGCTTTTATAACCCATTTGTATCTCTTAACAGACTATAATTAGATGTTTGGTTTATAGTCTTTTGAAGTTGATTTTTAAATAATCCCTTTGGGGCTCAAGATTGGAGTATCTTTAGTATACTTCAGTGGTTGACACATAGTAGGTACTATAAATTTTTAAGTTAACAAATGATTTATTGTATATTTTTAGTAATTACATACTAGTTTGGACTTCTTTTGTCATCCAATAAATATTACATAAAATGATTGATTAATTTTAGGGTACGAGGGATCCAATTTGTGCCATTACTGCATCTGATAAGACATTGATTGTGGTAAGCTGAAACAAACTAATTTTATGAATAATAATTGTTTAAATTATAGAGCTAGGGTAAAGCAAGAGTTTTGGATTTAGGTTATCGTCTTGTGGATGTCCTAAGTTTTCCCAAGTTTGAGAGAAAAATTTAAGGCTTGTGTACATATTATTAATCATTTGCAAAAATGTTAACTATTTATAAAGCCAGTAGGGTGACGGAACACATACATGGAGTTGACTCTGGGTTGAAAGCTCCACAAAGAGTCGGTAGGTGCAGGGACTGTATGCAAAGTGTTGGACTTAGGGTTTTTTTCCCTGTATGTAGCCCAGGACTTTTATACTGGCTCCGGCTGAACCACCTTCATAAAGCAGAATGAAGTGGTGTATTTTCCAGCCAGCAAAGTGGCAATATTTTGCTAAAATTTAAAAATAGAAGCAATGGTATAAGGTTTTCTCCTGAGCTCAGACATTGAAAACGGTAACTTCAGAAGTAACTGTGTGGTACAGCAGTGTGTCTGAGTCACATCAGCAGAGGCTTGACTGCTTCCAGGTCAGTTCTCCAGGAGTCAGCTCGCTTTGTGGGAAAACGCTTTTAAGAACCCTGTATCCTGTGGCTTTCCCACCTCTCTGTTAGGCCCCCCTTGAGCATTGTGCTGAGGAAGCCTTGCTCTCTGGCTGAAAGGCAGGAGGTAAAGATGAGCTAAGGAGACCGTCTTCTCTTGCCCATCACCCCACGTGGCTCAGGTACAGAAGAGTTGAAAACCAGTCACAGCACCCTCCCTCCCATCTGCCGAATCTGCTGCCCATCTGTACACTGTCGTGCCTGCCCAGGAATGCACATCCTTGTCAGTTTTTAAGTAATACTCAAGGTATTACTGCTTTTAGGCTATCTTTCCTCTTGCTGAAAGCTAGTGCTATCAGATAAAGACTGTAGGATGGAGAGCTAGGCTTCCAGTAACGGCTATTTCACACCATGACCTTCCATTTCATGTAGGTAGAATTCAATTGAATAGATCTTTGTTAGTCTTTAGTCTACCCTAAATGTTAACCCGAAGAAGTATAAGCAGACTTGGATGTTTCTTTCTTGTCAGAAAAGAATTTGTGTGTTACCAAAGATCTAGGCTCCTGACTTCTTTCTTGAATATTCTGTGGGGAAAAATTAGACCACCTGCAGCTGCTATTAAAAGACTTCAGTTAAAGTAGGTGATAAACATGTACTTAGTAACATGGTTCAGCAGCAGAATTGGCAACTTGCTAGGACGTGTCACTTTGGTTTTAAAAACATGGGCATTTAGAGACCTGTATTTACACTTGAAGCTCTTACGGTAAATGTGCTGTAGTAACTAAAGGCCACTTCCACAGGGGCGTGAATCCGGCATCATCCAGAGGTACAGCTTTCCTAATGTTGCGTTGATTCAAAAATACTCGCTGGAATGCCGAGCCTGCCAGTTATCTTTGAACTGCAACTCCAGGTAAGCCTGAGGCTCCTCCTCAGGGGGTGTGGCCTGAGACCACGCCTCCTTCCGGGGGGTGTGGCTTAGGATGGGGTGTTTGGATTTATGCAATAAATGTGCTGACAGATATGTTTATTATGAACTTTACTGTATTTTGTTTAAATAGAAATCTTGGTACTTTTTTTTTTAATCTTGAAGCTTAACATTAACTATTTTATGTTTTGATATTAGCTGGTTTTGAATACATTTTCCTTACAAGGTAGCAAAGTGAAGAATAGTTTCTATTTTCTGTTAAATTTGTTTACAAGTTTTTTTTGTTTGTTTGTTTTGAGACAAGGTTTCTCCGTGTAGTTTTGGAGCCTGTCCTGGATCTCGCTCTGTAGTTCAGGCTGGCCTCAAACTCACAGAGATCCTCCTGGCTCTGCCTCCCGAGTGCTGGGATTAAAGGTGTGCGCCTCTGCCGCCTGGCTGTTTAAAAGTTTTTTAAAGACAGTTCTACTACATTCCAGACTTCTGATAAAGGGGTCTTGAAGAACGTTGTAAGCAATTCGACGTCATGTGATAGTATTTGACGGTTTTCCCTTCCCCAATCGTGTGACTTTCAGTCGCCTTGCTATCATCGACATCGCGGGAGTCCTGACTTTCTTTGACTTGGACACTCGGGTGACAGACAGTACAGGGCAGCAAGTGGTCGGCGAATTGTTAAAATTGGAGCGCAAAGATGTCTGGGATATGAAATGGGCCAAGGATAATCCCGATTTGTTTGCAATGATGGAGAAGACGAGAATGTATGTCTTCAGAAACTTGGATCCTGAGGTACAAACAAGAAACGAATGTTAACAGTCCATAAATAATGAGTCAAATTCAAAATCTAGATATTCCACCTTTGTTTCTTTGAGAATTTATTGACATTACTGCGCCAGTTTGTGAAAATAAATTTAAATTTTTTCTGTGGTGTTTAAAAATATTTGTTTCGTAGTGGGAATAATACCTTTGAAATATCTTTGTTTCTCTAAAAGGCACTTTCTAGGTACTTATTTATTCTTTTAAAAGATGGACTCATACCTGGGCATGAGGCATATTCTTGTAATCCCAGTACCTGAAAGGCTGAGGGAGGAGAACCATAATTTTTTTTTTTTTTTTTTTTTTTTGGTTTTTCGAGACAGAGTTTCTCTGTGTAGCTTTGCGCCTTTCCTGGAACTCACTTGGTAGCCCAGGCTGGCCTCGAACTCACAGAGATCTGCCTGGCTCTGCCTCCCGAGTGCTGGGATTAAAGGCGTGCGCCACCACCGCCCGGCTGAGAACCATAATTTTTAAGGACAACCTGAGCTATCTAGAAAGTTCCAGGCCAACTTGGACCATGTAGTGAGAACTGAAACCAAAACTGAGCCCACCAACATGGAATCGTGGCCACTCAATAGTCTTATTTTCTCTCTCTTATCAAATTCAAAGAAAAGAAAATCACCAAGTTTATTTGTCAAAATTTCTTGAGGCAATCTAAATATGCATGTTTGAAAATCATTAGTAGAATCCAGCTGACTTCTGTGTTCCGGATTCTCCTGTCACTCAAGCTACTCTGGACCAACTCTTACCCGTTTGCTTAGGCCATGCAAAATAATTTGATCTGTAGCTAAATCAAGAAGAATTTTTTAAAAACAATTTTTGGACTACTAATGATTTTCAATATGGAATTTTGTATTGTACTTTGCTAGAGTAAATAATGAGATGAGTCAATAAATGTCTTACTTCATCCGTTTCTATTTGTTCTTGAGAAGAAATTGCATACGCAGGGACTTGAGCTGTCAAAGATTTTCTGTAGCCATTTGTTAGTGGTGCACTGTTGCCCCGTTAAGCTACCACGCTGTTTGTGCATTTCCCCCGTCTGAGCTCTGCTGGGGCTCTTTGGGTCATGAGAGAATATGTTAGTTGCCTCTTAAAGGCTCTGTTAAGACATTAAGGAGCTTCGCCGTCTTTGTAACTCTTACAACTCTGAGAAACGGTTCAAAGAAAAGACATCCTTGACTATTGCCCTTGCATGGCTTCTTGCAAGGACCCAAGGGAAGTTTGGCTCTTGCCACAAAATCAGTGTGGGAATTTGACAGGTGTACACAGGATAACCTTGAAGATGTAAGAATGCTAGAGTCATTTTCGTAGTCTTGGCTCCACGGTCCTGGTAAGCCTGGAGTCATACGCCCAGAGAGTGGACGTTTATTAAGGTTGCACAGTGTGTGTAGAGTGCGGTCAGTCTAGCACCAAGGGAAGTCTTTGTCTGGAGAAGATAATAAGTAGTTTAATAAAGGCTAACTGACTAGCCTCTATTAAAACACACACACACATTATTTTCTTTATTTGAACTTGTTTTCTTGCTTGGTATAGAACCCAATTTCTGTTAAGTTTAGAGCCAGATCAGTTTTTAAAAATAACCTCAGCACTGTCAAGAATTGTTTGTATCCTGTGCTGTTCTGTCTTCCGCATTCCTGAGGACAGAGGCCTCTGTCACTGCTCTGCTGGTCCTTCCTCCAGCTGCTGTGAGAAGATACCTGGACACAGCTGCAGGATATGTTCCTTCTGGACACGGCCATCTGCGTTAGCACTCAGGAGGCGAGCTGTGGTCTGACAGTTAGTGGCTGGATGTGATTTTCCACGTGAGGATAGATAGATGGAGATCACTGTTTTCATGTTGTGAGGGAGGGAGGAGACAGCCATTCCTTAGTTGCCTGTCTTGTGTTAAAGTGATCCCTGGAGCCGGCAGATTCTTTCTAAGAACCCTTAAGCCTCTAGACTAATTTGTGAGTTGAAGGTAAAATTTGATATAATCTCCCAATCTAGTTAAATAGGTGTATTCAAGCCTCAGTGTGTCCCCGTGTGCTCAGACAGAGCAGCTAAGTAAGGACACTTCAGGAAGCCAACTGTCGAATTCCACATGCTGGGAGGCCTCTGACTGTGCTGAGTGGGTCCCAGGGTTTCTCGATACAATAATGGGTACCAAGGCTTGGATGCCTGTTTGAATAAAAATAAACACCTTGCTTACTGCCTCCGTGAGTGTGCCCTGCTCCGTAGCTCCTTAGAGTGACACGCGGTGCTCAGCTGCGCTGTGGAGGAGTTGCTCGTGTATTTTGGAAAATGAAGTTGCTTGATGTAATTTGGCCTTTACAGCTTTATCTGTCAACTTGACCCAGCCTGGAGTTACCCAAGATGAGAGTGTCAGCTGAGGGGTGATCTGTCTGTGGGGGATTATCTTAATTGTTAATTGATGCAGGAGGGCCCAGCCCACTCTGATTGATGCTGTTCCCTGGCTAGTCCTTCAGGGCTGTATAAGCACGCTCGCTAAGTATGAGCCTGCAAGGGAGCCAGCAAGCGGTGGGCCTCCTCCATGGTTTCTGCTTCAAGCTCCCATTGAGTTCCTGCTCTGACCTCCCTCAGGGGTGGACTGTGACTTGCAAGTGTAAGCTTCTTTCTCTAAGTTGCTTTTGGTCACGGTGTTTATTACAGCAACAAAAAGGAAGCCAGAGCATAATACAAGCAGAAGTTGAGTTTTAGGAAGATGAATTCCCCCCAAATATTTGCACATTACTTATATGCCAACATTTATGAACTTTGTGAAAACTCTTCACTTCTGTCCTTCCTTCACCTTTCCCATTCTCCCTTTCTCCATGATTTTTTCATCATTTAAAGAACTTGTATTAAAGCTATGATTTTAAAATTCAAATTGTATTTTCCTGCATAGTTATCAATTCTGTTACATAAAACAGAGCTGACATCTTAAGGTATCCCACAGTGAAGAATCATAAAATTAAAGGAATGCTTTACATTTTTTTAACTTTATTTTTTCAGGGTTGTGATATATTTTTTAATCTATAGATTACCTTTTATGACTTTAGCATTTGCTTTGTTGTAGTATCTAATTAAAATTAAAATTATTTCTAGTGATAAACAGGTCTATACAAGTATATTTGGTTTAAAGGATAGTATCAAAATAATCAAAACATAAAAAGATCCTATGAGAAATGTCTCATTACATGTTCTTCTTTTCAAATTAAATTCTGTTGTGATTCTGTGTGTGTACCTGTGATGGTGTTTCCTGAGACAGGGTCACATTGTATAACAAAGGCCTTCCTCTTAATCTGTGATCCTCCTGCTTCCAACTCCCATGTGCTGGGATTACAGGTGTGCACTGCCATGCCTGGCTGTTTATGTGAGCATGTTACTCATGAAAACATGTTATCTGCTGTATGCCAAAAAAAATCACCTTTTTAAAGGTAATTAAAAGATTTTATAAACTTTTCTCATATGATTTGATTTTTTAACTAACAATTTGTGCTTTTTCAAAGAAGAGATACTTGAAGCCCCATTGGATAGGTCTACTGTGCATATGAGAGCCTCAGTCTTAGGCATACTGAACCCAAACTATGAATTTTTACCTTTTATTTTCATCATTTTGGCATCTTTCTTTTATCATAATTATGTAATAGTATAATTATGTGTACATATATTATGAAAAATGTAATTTTTGATGATTTTATTATCCTGTTTCTTCTATAGTATTCTTAGCGGCATTAAGTAGATTAGCAGTTTATTTATTTTGTCTTATATAATATTGTATATATTGTTTTCTGCTAGGATATAGGGCAGCTACTTTACCTTACAGTATGTAGATCCTACACTTTTTTTTCTACAACTGTCTATAGGATAAGAGACATACATGTAACATCCATATATTTACATGTTGGCAAATAAAATCTTATGTAGGGAGTATATCAGGTGCAAAGAAGGCAGATTTTAGTCTGTTGTGGAATTTTTATGGTAGATGTACTTAATTAGATACAAATGCAATGTTTATCATATTTACTAGGAATTCAGTTCATCATGTGGTTAGGTAAGAAAGCATTCTTTTCTTTTAGAGAAATGTGTAGAATTATAGAGGTGAAATATGGTACCAGTCAGAAATTTAGTGGCGTATATGCAGTGGAATGTCAACTATTTAGGTGATGGGCATATGGCATTACTGACATTCTTTTTTTTTTTTTTTTCTTAATTGAAGGTTTTGACAATAGTTTAAAATCAAGATTCCTTGGGGGTGTTTTGTATGATGAGATGTAACACTCATTTTTGCCTTTAAAGGAACCCATTCAGACTTCTGGATATATTTGCAACTTTGAAGAATTAGAAATTAAGTCTGTTCTTTTGGATGAGATTCTAAAGGTAACTAACAACAACAGAATTGCACCTGGGGGAAAATGGAGCTTGGAGAAACCCGGGGGACCCTTTCTGGCATTGTCTGCACCTCTGTGTAGGAAGCCTGATTGTCCATGGGAGACTCCGTTTGTCTGATTTCCAAATAACTCTTAAGATCCAAACACGGGGATTTCTTTTTCTTTGTTTTGCTCACGGTATACTAATTTGTTTTATTATATTATCTTCTTTTTAATTGTAAGGAAGAAATATCCTCTGCAGGCAGCCTTTTGAATTCCTTTATTTCATCTTCACTTTCAGAATCCAGAACACCCTAGCAAGGATTACATAATGAATTTTGAGATCCGGTCCCTTCGAGATAGTCGAGCATTGATTGAGAAGGTTGGAATTGAAGATGCGTCTCAATTCATAGAGGACAATCCACATCCCCGACTTTGGTATTTAAAAAACTCCAGCATTCCCCAAAGTCAGTATGCTTTTTTTTTTTTTTTTTTTTTTTTTGAGACAGGGTTTCTCTGTGTAGCTTTGCGCCTTTCCTGGAGCTCACTTGGTAGCCCAGGCTGGCCTCGAACTCACAGAGATCCACCTGGCTCTGCCTCCCAAGTGCTGGGATTAAAGGCGTGCGCCACCAACGCCCGGCCAGTATGCTTTTAAAGTCCCAACTCTGTTCCCCTCTGTTCCCTACTAGCCTCCTCAGGGGAACTGGAATCTCTTCTGCTCTTCTTTTCAAGCATGTTATATGAAAAATGTTTGCATGTGCTAACACAATCATTTTTACCAGAAATCCACCAGATTTTTTTTTTTTTTTACCGTGTTTCACTGATTGAATTCTGATACAAGACCTGTCTATTAGTCCTATGCAATAGGTTTTCTGTTTCTTTTGAAAACCCAGGCGCCTGTTGGCTGAGGCCGCCCTGCAGAAGTTGGACTTGTACACGGCCCAGCAGGCCTTCGTGCGCTGCAAGGATTACCAAGGCATCAAGTTTGTGAAGCGCCTGGGGAACCTGCAGAGCGAGGCGATGAAGCAGGCTGAAATCATCGCCTACTTTGGCAGGTTTGAGGAAGCGGAAAGGATGTATCTCGATATGGACAGAAGGTAAATTAGGAAGGTAGCCATCCCCAAGTATTTTTCAGTTCATAGTGTTGTACAAATGGAGACCATAAAGTAGACGAAATATATTGTATCGTGTCTTTTAGAAAATATTTTTCAATTAGGAATACAACTTGATTTATTATGTTTAGATTTGTGTGTGTGTGTGTGTGTGTGTGTGTGTGTGTGTGTGTGTGTGTGTATGTGTGTGTATGATGTGCGCATGTGTTTGCACATGTAGGCGTTTGTGGAGGCCAGAGGTGAATGCTGGGTGTCTTCCGCTGCCATTTTCTACCTTGCTGAGACAGGGTCTCTCACTGAACCTGTTGCTGGCATTTTGGCTACATTAGCTGGCTGGCAGGTTTTCAGGGGCTGACTCTGTGTGCTCAGTGCTGGGGTCACAGACGCCGTGGCCATGCCCAGCCTTCACGTGGGTGCCAAGGATCTGAATTCAGGCCTTCGTGCTGTGCCACAAGTATTTCATCACTGAGCCATTTCTCAGCCGATTGCTCTGTTTAAATATGTGTTAATACATTATTATGGAGATGTTCGTTTAGTAAAGAAAACAGTTGAGAAGTCTGTAGAGACTGGAGACTTTTGTTTTTTTGAGATAGGGTTTCTCTGTGTAGCTTTGGAGCCTGTCCTGGAATTTATTCTATAGACCAGACTGGCCTTGAACTCACAGAGATGATCCTCCTGCCTCTGCCTCCCGAGTGCTAGGATTAAAGGCGTGTGCCGCCATTGCCCAACAAGACTGGGAACTTTTATTATTTATTATATCGGTCATAATTTGAGTTTTGATTGTTGATGCCATTATTTAATTTTCTTCTCTCAGGAATGATAAAATAAAAATCAAAAGAGAGATTGTCTTATGGCTTATATTTAGTTTTTCTTTATATAATGTATGAACTTCATTTCTGTAGTAAGCATGTAATCTAACTTTCACTAATTGGTATTTATACTCCCAGGAGATCCCTTATACACCTTAAGCCCTGAGAACAAATACAAAACCAAACATTTATACTATGTATTTCATTTTGAAATAAACCCGATTGTGTCTAAGAAATCAATGAAAAGATGTAATTATTATTTATGCCATTAGTTTGCTCAGTAAGTTGGAAATCTAGGGAAGAAGACTAGAAACAGCCTCTTACTCTGGTGTCGCTTCTGCTCGGGTTGCTGTGATGGAAGTACCTCAGGCCGGCTGATTCATAAAGCACAGACGGTTGTTTCTCACGGCTCTGGAGGCTGGGGAGTCCACGGCTGAGGGTCTAGCGGCTGTGATGTGTGCTGGGAGCCCTGCCTGGACCTCCAGGATGGTGCCTTGAATTTCCACATGGTGGAAAGCAAGAGTAAAAGAATGTCAGCTTTGTCTGGTGCCCTTCTTATGAAGGCATGTTGCTGTTGCTTTTTTACTCTTTTTGGGGGTCCGCCACCCAGCTCCCAAATAGATCACATGTGGAGGCTTATTCTTAATTATGAATGCCAGGCCTTAGCTTGGCTTAGTTTCTAGCCAGCTTAATGTACCTTAACTTAACCTGTCTCTTTTTGCCTTCAGGCTTTTCCCGTTCTCTTACTTCTGTAAATCTTATTCTTACACCATGACTTGCTGTGTGGCTGTGTGGTTGGACCTGGAGTCGTCCTCCTTCTCTGGCTCCTAGATCTCTTCACTCCTCCATCTCTTTTCTTCTCCCAGACTTCTCCTATTTATTCTCTCTGCCTGCCAGCCCCGCCTATCCTTTCTCCTGCCTTGCTATTGGCCATTCAGATTTTTATTAGACCATCAAATATATTTAGACAGGCAAAGTAACACAGCTTCACAGAGTTAAACAAATACAACATAAACAAAACTAACACACCTTAAAAATAATATTCTACCTCAAAGGCGTTCATCATCTCACGAGAGAGGCTGGATCACTTCCCCAAACATACCGTGTCTTGATGCTACCACAATTGGGATTAAATTTCAACAGAAGTTTTGAGAGGACATGCCTTCAGACCACGACTTCTGCTCTCTCCCAGCTGCCTCTTACTGGTCAGGCTGTTTCCAGAGTGTCTGGAGATAATCGAAGCTCCTAGAACTGTGTCTAGCACAGAGCAGGCAACTGACAAACTTTGTAGAGTGAAGGAGTGAGTGAATGAGTGAATGAATGAAACTTTTTTTTTTTTTTAGAGACCTCGCTATTGGTCTGAGGCTGAAATTGGGAGATTGGTTCAGAGTACTGCAACTCCTGAAAACTGGGTCTGGTGACGCAGATGACAGTCTCCTCGAACAAGCCCACAATGCCATTGGAGACTACTTTGCTGATCGACAAAAGTGGTACGTGAGCTACCTGAAGTACCTGATGCGTTCTTGCATGCTTGGAATTATTCTGTTACGCAGACTACCTCCCCAGGGAATAGTGCTGTCAGAGTGAAGGCCCTTCTCCTAAATCCTGAAATTCCAATGGCCCTGTGATGCGTTTGCTCTCTGGATGCACACTGGAGAGCAAGTCATTCTTGAGCTGAGAGATAAGCCTGGCACAACTTTGCCATCTATACACAAGACTCTTAAACCTAGCTTCAGAAAACACTCCATGTTTTGAGACCACAACCATGTTGTATATGATTTATTTGTGAACATAGTAAAAAAAAAGTATATTTACTTGTTTTGTTAGATTTTTTTCAGAAAGCATTGCTTTATTCCCAAGTTTTCATTGTGATTAATATGCTTATTTATGCCAATGATACTAGTACTTCTCTGATATTGTAAGTTAAACAATGTGAGAGCATTCAGAGAATATTACAAATAGAATATGCTACATTGTCTTTAGATTTAAAAGAATGTGAGCTTTAAAGGTAGTGTGTAACTGAAGACAATGAAGTAAGACAAGCACTAGAAATCCTAATGAAAGACTGCTTGGGGGAAGTTCTTGGTTATCTGGAGACTCACGTACTGATCATGAAGGTTTTCTTTTGTCTACAGGCTGAATGCTGTACAGTATTATGTCAAAGGCAGGAACCAGGAGCGCCTAGCTGAATGCTATTATATGCTAGAAGATTATGAGGGGCTAGAGAATCTTGCCAATTCACTTCCAGAAAACCACAAGTTGCTTCCCGTAGGTATTCCATATTTTAATTTTTGGTGTTAGATTCTTTATAAAATATTTATTTTTAGACAAGAAATATTCTCTGTAGCAACAAAAACTGAAAGTTAATCTATAATTTCATGGTTTCTTAGACATGGGGTGATGCTTTTATTTTAGAATCAATATGTCAGTATTACCGAATTCTTGAGCTGCAGGGAGAAATCATTGAGATCCTTAGTACTTCACCAGATCATAGCCACGTGTAGTTCCTAATCAGAGCATAGCCTCGTGTGGTTCCTCACCAGAGCATGGTCTCCTGTGGTTCCTTACTAGAGCATGGTCTCCTGTGGTTCCTTACTAGAGCATAGCCTCCTGTGGTTCTCCCTCAGAGTCCAAGGTCATTCCCAATTTGCTTCTAATTAATTTGAAAGGTCACATCAACAGTGAAGTTCACCATTAAAAACGACTAAAAGCAGCATGTCCCTCCTTGACTGTTACTTTTAGGCCTCAGAGTTGATGTTGAGTGTTGCTCATGTCTGTATTTACGTGTTTAGTGTGTAACTCAGTATCTGTGGTGTTAGCCCTTCAGCCGCAGGGTCATACACATAGGGGTTATGGGTTCCATCCTAAAAGCTGTCTGTTAATTAATAGACAGGTACAGAGTTCTCTGGCAGTTCAGGTTTCTTATAAAGGAGCAGTTGGCTCCCACTGTCATGATGGTTCATTTGCTCTTATTTACAACCCTGTGTGTTTTCTTAAGGAGGAGAGAAACTGAAATTTCCTAGAAATTGCCTATTTTTGAAGTGATGGGTGGGGTGAGAAAAACTCTAACTAGTAATGAGAGAAACAAAAAGATGGCAGGAAGGTTTATGGTGGTGGTCGATGCCCCAGCCTCCTGCCAGCTTCTGGGGAACTTATTTTGGCTTTAGCTTCTAGAACTGATGAAGGGGGCATTTCTTTTCTCCTTTTTGATTTTTGCCATGCTAAGATTCAAGCTTGACACTTGACCATTAAACTGTCTCCCACCCCGGTCTGCATTTGTCTGTCTGTCTATCTATCTATCTATCTATCTATCTATCTATCTATCTATCTATCTATCTATCTATCATCTATCTGTCTTGTTGTTTTATTTTGAGAGAAATCTTGCTTTGTTGTCTAGGGCATCAGCTCTTGGACCTAACTGATCGTCTTTGTCTCAACCTCCTGTGTGACTGTGGTTACAGATGTGGACATGAAGTGCTCCTTAGATTCGATTTGATGTCTCTCATGTATCCTAGGATGCCTTGAACTCACTGTGTAGCCAGGGGTGACTTTTGATGCTGCTGCCTTTAGCCTCTGAGTGCTGGGAATGCACCACCATGGCAGTTTATGCGGTGCTGGGGACCAAACTCAGGGCTTCGTGCCTGCCAGGCAACATTTTACCAACTGAGCCTCATCCCAAGTCCTGGGATATTTCTTAATATGCTTGGGAGCTCGAATATAGTACCACATCAGTTCATTTACAGGTTATTATTGTTTTTAACACTACCCAGTAGGATGCATGCTTTCATTTTTTTTTCCCTTTTTCTTTCTTTTCTGAGACAGTCTCACTGTATAGCCCAGGCTGGTCTTAAACTTACAGAATCTGGTCTCAGGCTTATGATTTAAAGGAAGGCAGGGCAGTGTCTTCAGGGCTTGAGCCAATGAAATGCTAGTTCTGTGGAAGGAGGCACTGTGGCATCCGTCCTGACCTGTAACCTCTGCCCTTGTCTGAAAGAAAAATCACTAACCACTGATGTAGTATTCAGGTGTCCACACCAGTTTATCCTTCATGTGTCCCTGTGGAGTTTTGATAAATTAAAATCTAAGTGATTTCCCGGGTCTCTGAAATCCGGTAATAGTGTTTGGTGCTTACAGGAAATAGCACAGATGTTTGTGAGAGTTGGGATGTGTGAACAAGCCGTGAGCGCATTCTTGAAGTGTAACCAACCAAAGGCAGCGGTGGACACCTGCGTACACCTCAACCAGGTGAGGAACTGACAGTTGCCATCTGGGAAGCTTGTCGTTTTAGAGATTTTTTTAACTGAAAGCAAAATTAAAGTCACTGAAATGGTCTCCAGTGTAAGGCGTGGAGGTCTAGGTGTGGTTCAGGGAAAGAAGCCTAGCTCGTGGGTGTTTGCACTTAACCTCCTGTGCTACCACACAGGGTGACCTGCTTCCAACTGCCAACCAGGGAGCACAGAACAGATCTGTGCTTTCAAGTTTTTGTCTGGAAGTAATTTCATAATTTTCTGCATTTTGTTAGGGTTGGGTTTGGTTTCCAGGGAAGGACTAGGTTAATGGTCACTCATTGCCTAGGGAAAGAATTGAGTTACTTGATCAATATTTATTTTGGCAGGTCTATTTCCTTTCTCTTTTATAGAAAACATGTATTTGATATTTAAAAAAACCCTGCAATTTAACTAAAAGTGCAGAATTATTACAGAAACTGTTGGCTATCAGTATATTCTTTTAAGCGTCTTTTGAAGTGTTTTTATGAAGATCGATTTACCTTATAAACACAATTTGTAAATGTTAAATCTAATAGGATATTTTCTTAAATGGAACTGTAAATTTATTTTATAATGAACACTAAAAAGTGGATTCTTTTTCTGGCTTATAATATGTGCAAAAAGAGAATCGTAAGATTAATGTGATTATATATTTTGAGACTTTGATTTTCAAATGTACTTTACCAAGAAATCCATCTTAGATGGTTCAATCATTTTGAAATGTTTGCTTGCGTAACTTATGATTGCTCTGATTTTTAATGATTTTTAGAATGTGTACTGGTTTTGCTCAATTTGAAGTAGTGTTAGTATTTATTGCAAACTTAAGGAGCTTATTGTGGGACTTTCAGAATGTAAGTTCTTTAAATATTCGGGTGACTGAATGATATAATTTTTTCCTAGTGGAACAAGGCTGTGGAATTGGCTAAAAGTCACAGTATGAAGGAAATTGGATCTCTGTTAGCTAGGTATGCATCACATTTACTGGAGAAGAACAAGACTCTGGATGCCATTGAGCTCTATAGGAAAGCCAGCTACTTTTTTGATGCAGCTAAACTGATGTATAAGGTAATGCACAGTCCTGCCGAACATTATCTTGTTC
>CABHPR010131006.1:0-22538 GCA_902168415.1 Peromyscus melanophrys | reverse complement strand
TCTAAACCATCAGATAGGCTTGATTTATGGAGATCAACTGTTTTATGGCTGGCATAGAGCACAGGATAAAAAAAACTAACTTGATTATTGTTTCAGAATAGAATATCAAAAGAGGTCATTGGCAACACCTGGAAGATTTAACTGAAAGGGAACAGGTGCCGGGGGCATGGTCCCAGCAGCACAAGTGCAGCCGGGGCATGCAGACTCTCACCTGTGTGAAGCTAACTCTAAGGACCCCATTCCAACTGGACACAGAAGAGCAGAGAGTGGGGCCTGCTGTACATCTGTAATCCAAGGACTACTGTGCTGTGGTAGGAAGACGGTAGTATGCCAAGGCCTGGTTGGGTTACAGTGAGACACACACACACACACACACACACACACACACACACACACACACACACACGAAAAAGAGAGGGAGGGAGAGAAGAAGGGAGGGAGAAAGAGACAGAGTGACAGAGAAAGAGACAGAGACAGAATGACAGAGAGAGACACAGAGATTCCACTTGGAAAAATGGGAATTCTATGACAGCAGATCAAATAAATAAGTTTCTGTGGCATGGGGTGGGAGTGATCAAGCACCCCCACCCCCAGGCAAACTGTATGGCACGGGCTATTCATCACATTTTTTTGGGTTGGTATTTGTTGAGCTGAGTGTTCAACAGGGTTAGAAAGTTTCTCAGTTGTGCCCCTTAAATAGCACCCAAGCAAACAAAACCTCCACAACCATTCTGCCTCAATGTACAAACAGAGGTGCAAGGTCTGGATATTGTGAAATGGTCCTTAGAACAGGAGACTACAAACTAATCCCTGATCAAAACTAGTGTCTTAGAGTGAGGCTATCCTGAATGGGTGGCTGACCAGCTCCCTTAACACCATCTTTGTCAGGTGCCATGAGTGGGAAGCAGGAATCTAATTACAATTTCTCCTGATGATTCTAATGCCATTCAGCTTTGAGAACTATATTCCTGGCAGGAGACACAAGCAACACTGATTGAATGTATTTGTATAAGCAAGTTACTCTGCACGAAGTGTGCAAGGCATATAAGATTTAGAACGTGGTGTCTTTGCAGTTTGCTAATTTTAATTCAGAAGAATGAATAAGGGGACAAAAGAGGGCCAGGGAATGTTATTCCAAGTGATCGGTCATGGGGTGTCTCAGAGAAGTAATACCAGAGAATAAAGGGAGTGAGGAGGCTGAGTCTGCACTTCAGGGATGGACAGGAAACATTGTTGATGGCTACATCACCTTGAACATGCTCTACTCCTCAGCTTCCAGAAGCTAAGCAAAATCTGACCTTGTTAGTACTTGGATGGGAGAAGACACAAGGTAAGAGCCCTGGACAGGTATGTGCCTGGCAAGTTTAAAAACTGGTAGCAGCCAGAGTGATAGTGTAGGCAAGGGTGCAGGAGGGAGCAGGAAGAGAGAGGAGAGAGAGAGAGAGTACAATGAATGGACCTCATGAGCAGATCTGATGTCTGTACTTGACTACTGGCATCTGTGACCTTTTCTGGCTTGACCTTTGTCTTCTGTAAAGTAAGATGAATACTTGTCTGAATTATGGTCTACCTTTCAGAGGGTGTATGTGTTGATATTTCTCAGCTTCCAGAACTTAGCCCCGTACATCACTCGTAGGACATAGTACACATTATAAGCAATAGAAAGAAAAATTAATACCTCTCCCATCAGAATCTCAGTCTTCCAGATGGAGACTAGAAATGGCATTCATAACCAAGCTTCTCCAGAGAATTCGTGAGTAAATATACTATTTAAGAAGCTTTAGTCTTCCTTATATTTGAATATAGTTCCCTATAGTTATCTGAAGCTTTCTATTAGTGGAATTTTCAAGTATGAAAACAAATAATTTGTCAGGATGGGCTAGGCTACCCTCTCTACATGACATGTGGACAGTGTGGGGCTTTCAATGCCCTACTGAGATGAGGCATCATGGGTTGAATACTCAGGACACTACTCAGAAAGAAGTATATTGGGCCAGCAAGATGGCTCAGAAGGTAAAGTCCAATACCCAGGCCCCACATGGTGGGAGAAAAAGAACCCAGTTCCTCAAGTTGTCTTCTGACCTCCACATGAGTGTCTTGGCACAAACAAACAAAGACCCTCTAATTCCTCTTTGATTTGCTCAAGCTAGTCAATAATAGTAAGAAATAAAACACTTCATAATCCACTGTGTGTTAAAAGCAACCCCAAGGAAGGTGTGGTTATATGCACTAAAGTTCCTTAGGATGGTTAGGTCAAAGAGTCCCTGAACTCAGTGATCTGTGCACCATTTGCTTATCACTCAGCTTGTTCCTTCCATGTCATCCTACGGCCCAGTGTCTTCAGCCACTCTGTGTAGGAGGCCATTTTCAGTCTTTTGAAACAAACCATTCTTCATCATGTAACTCTGGTTATTTGGCTTATACTTATTTGCCTTAGGGAACTACAAAGATTGAATTTTACCATGTCTTATATTGACGATGGTTTGAATGGCTAGGTTCTCTGCCTTAATTTCCCCTCTGTGAGTTCAAGAGGTCAGAAATGGACTGGGGCAACACTTCAGGAGCCTGTGTCTTGAGAAAGCAATTGGATTAGTTACCTTGAATCTCATCCTTTTTTTCACATTAAAATGATGGGGGAGGTGGGTTCAAGATGGGCAAGATGTTTTAAATTGATTTATTTGGTAGAGAAAACACACCAAAATTGCAGAGAGAATTCCTTCCCTCTATTTAGTTGCGAAGCTACATCTGATGGTTCTTGATGAGACCCAAGATGAATAGAAAGTGCCAACTTTTGCTCATCGATTTCTTTTACTCATCCTAAGTATTATAAGTTAATCATGGTGACCACTGAGCATCATACATGAACATTCTTGAAAATGCAAGGCTATTCCTCAGATATTATCCCTAACTGTTATTACTCCCAAGGTTTCTCATCAAAGGCTTATATGATGCTTTGGTCACACACCTTTATTTCTCAGATTGGAGAACTGAGGCTTAAAGCCAGTTTTGAGTATGGGCCAGAGTTAGATGTAACTGCTCACTAGGCTTTCTTCTTCTTTCTTATTCTTATCAAATCAATTGGAAGTAGTCAGTTCTATAATTTTTCAGATAACATCTGAGATGCACAATTAATGTTGAATTTCAGACAACACGTTTTTAACTTGATTAAACTCCAACTCTAAGTATATCCCAAATATTATGTAGCAAATATACATATGCTAAAGATGTATTTGTGGCTTGTCTGAAATTCAAATTTAACTCAGTTTCCTGTATTTTCATTCATTTCTAGTAATTCTTAATGCTCTTTGGATTTGAGGACAGAGTTGTGAATGCTCAGCTTTGGTCCAAAGGAACACAGGAAGCAAGTTATACATTTCCCCATCTATTGCTTTATTTAAAATAACCTCATGTTAGCAATATTTTTTTAAATGACAAAATAATTTTCTCCAAACAAAAAAATGCTGAGGAAAGGATAGCATCCCCCCTTGGCTTTTGCGAGGTATGTGGTGTTTGGCTTCGTAGAATGGAGCTGAGTTCATGGCTCTGCTTCTGACTCCGCAAAACTGAGCACTACATTTGGAAGCAAATGAGAGCACAAAAAGAAAGGTTTATTCTCAGCAGCTTTGATCCCATGGGTGCCCATAAGGCCTGCCAGGGTGTGTCTCCACTGAGGTCACGGTTTGTCAGCAAATTTTCATCACCTGTCCTGTTGTTGAGTGCAGCCTTTTATTGTGGTGGTGATTTTGAAATTGTGGCCTAAAGATGTTCACCAAATATTTAAGAGTGGCAAGCAGTACTTGTTCTCCATAGGTAGAGCTGCCCATCATCACAGATGCAGAGGGTGTGCTGCAGGCAAGAGAGGTAAAGAACTTTCTGACCCTGACACATGACACCCATAAGCCTTGGGTTGGTTTGATTTTCAGTCTGCTTATAGCTTTGTATTCTTAGAGTTTCAATCTCACTAAGTGCTGGCCAGGTGTGGTTGTCAGTAGTCCAAGCCTGTGAGCCTGTTACTTGTGAGGATGAAGCAGTAGAGGAGGGTTGCCATGAGTCTGAGGTCAGCCTGGGCTATATAGTGAGACCTTGTCTTTAGAAGAGTATCTGAAAGGCTGTACTGAATACAGAGAACAAGAGAGGAATTACAGAATCACAGTGGAGTGGCTTTTCATCCCTAAAGACATGCATAGCCAGAGAGGTTATGTAAGCTGCCCATGGTTAACTAACTAGGCATTATTGGGTTGAAGCAGATCTAAAAATTTTTTTTTCTCATTGTGCCATGAGGTACCCATGACACCTGCCCTTAGGAGGTGGACATCAACCTCAGTTGCAGGGAACAGATTCCAACTGTGATCATTGGTTGTACAGAGACCAGTGTTGGTTGGGCGAAGCAGAGGGAACTGAGTCAAAGCGTGAAGTATTGGAAGGACCCAGAGATACTGAGAATGATTCTTTTTTTTTACTTATTTATTTATTTATTTCATTTTACATACCAACCACAGTTACCCCACCCTCCCCTTCTCCTGCTCCCCCTCCACCTTTCCCCCACCCCAACCACCATCCACTCATAGGGGATAAGGCCTCCCTTGGGGAGTCAACACAGGCTGGCATACCAAGCCGCTCCCTGCTGTGAGAATGATTCTTATGGGATAAACAGCTAAGGGTGGGGTGTACAGGCAGAGACAGCCAGGGAAACAGCCTTGCTCATGGGGAATGAAAACAGTGAGGAGCAGGGATATAGGGGAGTAGGGGAGGAGACTGATCCGGAGTGGTGATGGCAAGGTGTAAAGAAAGGAAGAGACAGGAGAGGGAGATGAGATGGAATCCTGGCAACCATACCCTGCCATCAGGAGCCTTAGATACCTCGTCCTTCTGGCTAGCACATGAGTGTCCTGTGAGCGGAGCCACACCCACAGCTCTGTGCAATAGTTCCTCTCATGATTTAACTTCACGCACGAAGCAGCCCAGCTCAACAGCCACAGGTATTTTGTATAAAATCGGAGGAATTCATGCCAGCTCTTCAATGACATCTTTGTGTGTATAAAACACCAGTAGTTAAAATGAGGTTTGGTTTTCACTCTTGAAGCCCGTGTCTGGAGATACAGTTCTTTGTGATGATTTAATGGTCACTTAATCAAGGGCCTTCAGAGGGTGATGCCATTTGCCTGTCAGTTAGAAAAGAACACTTCTTTGTGAAAAGTTAGAAATAAACTGAATATAATAACCTGGGTGAGGGAAGAGAGTTTCTGGAAGATGTCAAGCGGAGACCATGTGGTGTATTCAGCCATGTTCCCAGCATGTATATCAGCCCACTGCATTAGAAGACTCCAGTGATCTTCGTGGACTGGGGAAATACACTCTACAGTAGCGACAGTTGGGCTTTCAGACGATAACCTGGCTTTTTCAGTTTCACTAGTTTCCAGTTTTCTTCTTTGATAAATCCATCTCCTCTTTGTTGGTAAAGTCATAAGAAGTAAAGAAGATGAACTTTGCCCACTCTGAGACACCTGTGTCTCCATTCCTTCCACATACATGTGGAACAGTAGCAGCAGCCTCCTGCTTGAGGCTGGCCCTTCCTGATATGTCTGCCACCCTATCTCAGTTCCTTAGTGGGCTCAATCCCTCAAGCAACCCCTTATGTCTTCTCACATCTGCTGTCTGTTTCTGCTCATGGATATCTTTTTAGCTTAAGCTTTTGACAAAGGCTTCACTGAGGCCTTTCTCCTACCACTGTCTGACTTTAAACTTAACCTCAACTGTGTCTGAGCTGAGTATGCTGAGCCCCTGGGGATGTCTGCATAACAGGCATGCAAGCCATGTCCAGCCCTTGCAGTTCTTCAGGGCTGGGCAGCTCCCATTTTATCTATTAGCCCTAACTATGGCTGTCTACATGTGTCTCTTCAATTTAATTCTTTGTTATTGGTGTCTTTTTCTCCTCTCTGGGCAATATTGGTGTGTAGATGTAACCATCTTGTTAAATAAGAAACACAGAGCCAATGCAGAGATGAAAGCCCAAGAGGTCAGAGCTTACCCTTCACTGCTGCTGCTGTCCTCTTCAGCCAAGAGACCTACATCCTATGTATCTGTCTTTATATAGACTCTCTGTTCTGCCTTCACATTGGTTGTAAACCCAACCACATGACCTCCTTGTCACTGCCCATCTATACAGACCTCCAGGTCTTCTATGGTTGGTATTGAGATTAAAGGCGTGTGTCTCCATGCTGGCTGTATCCTTGAACACACAGAGATCTGCCTAGCTCTGCCTACCAAGTGCTGGGATTAAAGGCGTGCACCCCCACCACCCAGCTTCTGCTATGGCTTGCTATTAGCCCTGACCCCCAGGCAACTTTATTTATTAACATACAAATAAAATCACATTTCAGTACAAATAAAATATCACCATAATTGGTGGGAGGCTGGCTTCCTTCCCTCGCCATCTTCTTTGTGTTTTGTGGGCAGTTGGGGTGACATGAACTTCTAAAATCCACATCTTATTCTACTGTTGAAGGTAGAATTTGTGTCTTCAGCCTGATGTTTCCTTTAGGCTCTAGAATGAGGTATTTGGTAGGAAACCTGCTTTTTCTATTTCAAACCTGCTATGTCACACTCGAGCTTTCTCCGTCCTTCAGCTCATTCCTCTTCACCATCCATCTCTGGTTGGTCCTGGCATCAATGGCTCAGAGCAGACATTTATAGACTGTAGCCTTTGGGCCAGTCTACCTCCAAATGAAAATTTGTTGGGATATAGCCATGCTAATTCCCATGTTTGAGAGAAGATACCATGTGGCTTTCAAATATGAAATACATACTCCCTGACCCTAGTTTACTTTACTTTATTTATCATATTTATTATATTGTTTATATATATATATGTATATGTAAAACTACATATAACCTCCTTTGCTAATAGTTGTTATGCAACTATAAAACCAAACCAGTTTAAGGTAAATAAAAATCTATGTTAGCATTCAGACTCTGTATGATCTGGGGTGGGTTTGCTGCAGTGAAGTTCTTGTGAATTTGACATGTCATGGAGCCTGAGGGGTATCATATCTGTCCCTTCAAGTTCTCCTGAAACTTTTATTTTTATACTATACTATGAACATTATGTTGACCTCTTTCTTCTTGCAAACTGCTTGTAGATGGTATAACTTCTCACCACACAAGTGGTCCTGATTCCCACAGGTAATGCTCTGAAGACCCCTCTGCAATGATCGGAGCCCTAGAATCAACTTAGAGCCTCAGGCTGATAATGTGCCCCCCCCCAGATCTGCCCATGGTTTCTCATCTCATCGACTGCTTGTTGCCTTCTTGTCCATTTCCCTAGTACTGGACTGGGGCACTTGCAGGTCTAAACCATTGCATGTCTCTGAACTTTGCACATAGTCTTTTGAACGACTACTTCTTCCATTCCTCAAGGCCAATCCACATAACCACTCCAATCTTAATGCCTATTCATCTTTTAAACACAACTTTAATATAAATATTTCAACCATCAAACTAACTTGTTTCCAGGGAGACAAGCTACTGACTCACTGGAACATAGGACAAGGGCCTCTGGGCTCTCATTTTTACGAGAGCTCAAGATAAATACCAGTGTATTATGCATGGTTTAAATAGGCCTTGTGGAGAAATGGGAAATGGATAAACAAACTTCACATGCCCTAGAACGTAGAGTTATTAATCTTTCTCAAGTGACTATATCATCCCATGTGTTTTGAGACATGGTATTGCTGCTTTCAATGCAGTCCATATTAGGTGATGGACAGTTGGTTCAGGTGAATTTCAGAACTCCTAAGTGTAGTTTAAATTGCATAGCTGTTGGGGGAATAGAATGACATGTCCTGATCTTTTTGATGGTTGAGTCATATTTTATGACCCATCTTGTGGTTCATTCTACAGTGTTTTGTGTTGGTGTGAAATATGGCCTCCTTGGGACTTTGGATATTTATTAAATCAAGCCTATCAAATGTGTTCTTGTATTCACTTACTAATTTCTAAGACATGTTTGTTAGAACCCCAAAACATACATTTTCATATTTGGTTCACATAGCTGTATTATAATTACATTTAAATATTTCAATCATGTTAATAATTATGGTTAAGTTTACAGCTTGGGTTATCTTTCTGCTGGATTAATGTTTAACATTTTCCTGTGATTCTTTGTAGCTAACTGTTCTTATTATTGTGAAGTTGGTTCACACGGCCTTATACATCATTTTGATTAGGGTTTGATTTGTTTACTTTTCCTGTCTTTATCTATTCAATCTTATTTTCCCTTTTATACTAGATTTTTTAGGGACACATGTTATCTAACTCTATTTTTAAAATACTATTTATTTTAAAATTACTTCATTTCTGTTGCTACAGTTACTGTTTCACTTCTAGCATACTTTGTCTTTTACATTTCCTCTTACATACTGGTTTTCCCTCCTGTTCTTCTTGTTACATTTATTTCATTCTTTTAGCCTCTCATGTCCTTTTTAGTGACTGCCTTGGAAATGAACAATTATATCTAACAAACCAAAATTTGCGAACCTGAAATCTTGCTTGTTATGCAACATATTTGCCCTTCCAGGGATTCACAAATGCTAACTTTGGTCACTCACTGAAGCGGGTTTTGCAAGTTTGAAGGTCCATGTTTCCTGCTGTAGTGAACAGTATGTTGGGAGAAGGTACATCAGATGTTTCGTCATCCTTTGATGCATCCAGCTTGCAACAATTAACCCTACTCCTTGCTTCACAGCAACTTCCTTCTTTCCTCCCTCTATAGCACCCCACTTATTTCCTATAGAAAGACAGCTTTGCCTTCTTTAATTCAATTATTTTGGTTATAATCCGATGAAAATAATTTGTAATGGTATGAAGGAAGGGGACTGAGTAACTCACTCTTAGGAAGTATATTCAATCTGAGGATAAAATATTTGGGTATGTGAACAAATTACTTATCCAAATTCAATATTATAGATTTTAATACATAATAATCTAGAAATAGGTTTTGGTGCTATGAATTGCTCATCTTCCTCAAGTTCTCTTGGAGAATAGCCAAGATCTTCATGATCATTGCGATTTCCTAGATATAGCTATTGCTGGAAATCCTAGCATTAGTGAATAAACAGTTTACAGTACCACGTCAGAAGCCATCTCTCTTCACGTATAGAAACACAGTGCATGAGGATGAAATTTAAATGGTGGGATTTTATCCATACTTATTACTACGGGTGGACTGAAGAAACAGAATGTTTGATATCACTCTCAGGCATACACACACTCTAAAGCAAAGCATACACAGACATATGTCTTAAGTGTGAGAAACGTCCTTCAGTTAATCTCGTTGTCAGTTTTGAAGACTAACAATACCAATAGTGCGAACTGAAATTTAGCACAGGCTGTTGGATGTGTGTTTCCTCTCATTTTTATTGCCAGTCCCTAAATTTGGAGAATGTTGGCCTCATCTTTATATATTACATAATATAATACCTGTGTGACTTTGTTAAACTGATTCTTTGTTTTAGTTTAAATGAACACTGTATAGGGATGAACTTGACTTTGTAATTCATTAATTATAACCTTTAATTGTTCTAAAGAGCTAGAAAATCTTAAGAATAGAAAATACCAGGTATATTCTAAAGTAGAATCTAGGCATGGCCCAGAACAAGAGAATTGTCTGGAAGTCTGCAAAAGAAACAGCTTGGTTCATTTGGAAAGACTTCAACACAATAAAAGCCCAGCTGGAACACTGGGTGCTGGCACCTAGAGGTGTGGACTTGATGAAAACCCATGTGTTGACCAGAGAGGCCTTGACTTTCTGGCTTGCTCTGAGCACTGGCAAATGCAGTGGTGGGTCTATGTTCCTTTCAGGAGGGCAGAGGCCGTTGCTCTCGTGTTCTTGTTACTTACTTATTTATTTGGAGGCAGGGTCTCATGAAGCCTTGGCTGGCCTCATATGCACTATGTAGCTCAAAATGACCTTGAGCTCCAGACCTTCTGCTTCCAACTCCCAAAGTGTGTAGCTAAATGTTTTCCTCAGGTCCTGCCTGGCCCTACAGTCTGCAGCTGCTTTTAAAATAATCACTCGGAGGCTTATATTAATTATAACTGCTTGGCCATTAGCTCAGACCTACCACTGACTAGCTCTTACACTTAAACTCAGCCCATTTCTGTTAATCTATATGTTGCCACATGTTCTGTGGCTTTACCTGTGTGCCATTACATGCTGCTCCCTGGACGCTTGCTGGCGTCTCCTGACTCAGCCTTCCTCTTCCCAGAATTCTCCTTGTCTGTTTATCCCACCTATACTTCCTGCCTGACTACTGGCCAATCAGCTTTTTATTTATCAACCAGTCAGAGCAACACATTCACAGCATACAGAACATCCCGCAGCAAAGGTGTAGCTTACTGGCATGTGCTGTCATGTGTGGCTTGCCTGTGTTTTTATTACTTCACTCTTGTATGGCACACAGTAGAATCTATGCTGGACTTTGCTTCTTCCTGATTGGTAGCTTTCAAGCTGCCTTTCTCCTGCATTTTGGGTTGTGTTTGCTTCCTGCCTTCTATTTCTCATACTTTCTTCTACATCTGGTAAAACTATTGATTGACTACTCAACATGTAGAATTGGAAATAAAGCTGTCTGGGGATTATGTAAGGCTGGGAGGGCATATTCCTGAGAATTACAGCAGGTGTCAAATGTCAGTCCATGGACATTTGGAGCCAGAGGATTCTCGGGTGTCAGGGGCAGCTGTGTGCACTGTAACTTTCCTGTCTCTACATAGGCTATGCCTGAGCACATATAACAGGGCAATGAGAACAATGACCCAATCTCTTCAGAGCAGCTTGGTATTTGGAGCTTCCTGCATCTCCAGAGGGGCCCAGTGCTTGCTGGGGTGATAAGCGCTGTTTTACACTGGTCTGTACACACCTCTTGATGGGAAGTCCCTGAAGGCAGAAGCTATGAGGTTCCTCTGAAAAACAAAACAGAAACTGTTGTTCCTATCTGGAGAAAAAAACCTGAAGATATTTTGTTAAATTTATTATTTTTAAAATCTCTTTGTTCATTTGTATAATCTCTTTCACTGTAAGAATGCTTGCATTGTCTATCTGACTGTTACAAATGGAGAGTTGCTGCCACCTGTTAGATCCACGTAACATTCATGACAGTTCTCTTTTTCATTTCATAATTTTTCTCCACAGCGGACTTAAATATCCAGGGATCTAATTGGGGGTAATCTTGAATGCTTGAATTAAAATTGAGTTCTATCCTGTCTGGGTATGCAAACATATTGCTTTTTAACTAGAAGTTATCAGTCTACAGTCAGATTAAGTTCTTGCCTTCTGTCTCCCTGACAGAGGCTGCAAGAAACCCTGTCAGATGGGTCAGTTCCCGGTGTCATGTTTTTTTCCTTCATGTTTCACCAAGATTCCAAGCAGGTGGGTTTCCTTGCAGACCCTTCTTGGTTTTGATTTGAGTTTTCAGTTCCACTAAGGCTTGTGGAGCTCCTAAGCATTGCCTTGTGCCTCCTGTGCTCCACATATTCACCCGAACTAAAGCGCAGGGATGCTCTGAAGTTGCTCAGCACTGCATGCCTGCTCTTCTGATTGTTCTGCTGTAGTGCTTATGGCTTCCTTGACAACTTATGTGTGCTTAGTTTTCAAAAACATTTTAGATTGTTTTAGTTGCTCTCAATGAGCGAGTCAATCACACATTCTGTCATGTCTCAACTCTAGCACTCCAGAGTTTGTATTTGTTTGCTTATTTGGCAAAACTGGTCCAGATATGTATGACCACCAGATATTCCAGGGATGCCCATAGAGTTAGAGACTATGCCCAAAGGAAACAAACAGCAAAAGGGATCCCACTGCCTGCAGAGGAAAACTGTGGGCAGGGAGCCCAAACATACTTTTAATACACTGGAAGAGACAAAAGAAGATAATGCTTCCATAAGATACATAGATGTACAAATATAAAAGTCCCAAGCTACAGACAGAATTAAATAGTTGTGAAGGCATGCTGAAGAGCCAAATCATTAAACAAAACAAGTGGTGGTGGTACACTCCTTTAATCCCAGCACACAGAAGGCAGAGGCAGGCAGATCTCTGTGAGTTCAAGGCCAGCCTGGTCTACAGAGTGAGTTCCAGGACAGGTGCAAAGCTACACAGAGAAACTCTGTCTCAAAAAAGAAAAATAGCAAACCAGAGAAAAGTATTAATGTTTGTCCAAAGGTTCATAGCATGGGATGCGAGGACACAGAAGAGGAGTGTATGGTCCCTAAAGTTTAAGAAGAAGCTTCCTGAAGTCATGTTTCCATATGAGTACAAATCTAAACTTTTTCCAAGACACTAATGATACTACAGCCCCAAATTTGAATATGGAAGCAGATGTCAAAATCCAAATGGCTTGTATTAAAATAGACATTAAAAGACAAACTAAAAATGTAAAATGCAATTCTCATCTTTTCTTTGAAGTATATTTTTGTAAAACTGTACATTAACATATAAAGCATTTATTTTAAATGAGCATTTTTCATTTTTTTGAGCCTGTGTGGTATAGTACTATCGATACTACCCTTAGCTCCTCCAGACCCTCATTTTTTTTAACAATGTGAAGCATGTGCTATCAAAATGTTTGATAATTGATGAATTATTCATTTAGCACAGGTGGTCCAACATCTGGAAAGTAGAACTTGAGAATAAGATAAAGATAATTATTCAAATATTTCAGAACTCAAATAATTCAGTAGAACAACTTGAATGTGAGAGACAAGTTTCCAGATTGAGGGAGCCCAGTCTATAGAGGAACATGTTAGTTTGCATATATGATAGAGTATGACATCTCAAAGCTCATGGGATCAAGAAATAATCCTGGATATTCTCATAAAGAAAACAAGAACCCATGCATGTGTCTAGGACTCATGGTGGCATATCAAGCTTTCCAAAGGCAAATTGCAAAGATGAAGGATGATACCTTTGAATCCTGAGTAAATGGAGTTCTAATTCAAGAAAGCTGGAACTAGTGCAAGGGCACGGTGGCCAGTCACCCAGATTCTGTACAGACTGTAGGAAAACGGGGCTCCGGGAGTGTAGTTGTGGAGAATCATGGAGTAGGGAATTTTTCTGCATTGTTTGAATTGAGAGGAATTGCACTTCAGAGCTTAAAATGAATTAATGATATTAAACTGACAGAGCCCAAATATTTGCTCCAATTTCTTTACTCAGGGAAATAAAATTGTATGTGAAAAAACTGTGTATCTTGGGCCACCTAAGTGAGATATAAATAGTATTTATGTAGTCACTAGTAGTGGGAAATCAAATTGTGAACAGACATTTTGTACTATATTTGAGAATGGGAGAGCATGTGGATGGGTGGCAGAATGGGGGCGAGAGGTGGGATTACTCAATGGCTAGAGCTAGAAACTCCACAGCAATGTGATTT
Source organism: Peromyscus melanophrys (assembly GCA_902168415.1). NCBI lineage: Eukaryota > Metazoa > Chordata > Mammalia > Rodentia > Cricetidae > Peromyscus > Peromyscus melanophrys. Next base: position 9,111 of record CABHPR010131006.1, on the reverse strand, counting down.
TATAATCACACAGGAAAAGAATGAGTGGGAAAGAGTTTGTAAAACAACAGATTATTTAATTTTAGTGTAATCTCTGAAAAGAGAGCCACATCCATGTCTTCTTGGTAACTTTAAATCTTAGGGTTAGGTAGAGAAGAACAGAATCGCCAATGTTTTAATTGGCCCAGCACAGTCAAGTCTGTGGGAAGCTGAGGTCTGGACTGCAGCCATGCACACCCTGTTTGCAGATGCTCAAAAACTCCCCTCCTCTCCAGGGAAGTGCTTAAGGCTTGAAGTACCATCTGCAATGCCTGGGAGGTTGATGAACCCCAACAAGGCAGAATTCTGACCAGTTTGCCCTACACTGGAGGTGATCATATGAGTCTGGAAAATATGACCTTATTTATTACAAAAGCAGATCACATGAACAGTTTCTCTTTTCCATGTGGTGCTGGGAACTCCTCAGAGCACGGAGGATGGTGGAACATTCCAAGGCCAAAGCATCATTCCACTGAAGCTTTTAACAGAACATTTAACAAAAACACATATCTTTAAAGTCCAATCTACTCAAGACAGTCAGTGGGAACTGGATTGCTGCTGTTGTGAATTCAAACTGAAGTAACTGTAATTGCTATGTTTCCAAGTTGCTTTTATGAGCCATATTTTTTTAATACTCAGGGATGGAAGAGCTGTGTTCACTTGGACTTATTCTCGTCTAGACTTAAAGTCCTTACAAGGCATTTTTTAACACAGTAAGGAACAGTTTTAAACCAAGAATGGTGGTCTGTGGAACAACTTGAATAGTATAAAGCCAAGAAATCTAGAGAGCGAGAGAGGAGCAAGCAGGAACGCTGCTGCTTTGACACTGTAATTATAAACACATTAGACTTGGTGCAAAATACATCAAACCATCAGTTTGGGTGATGGTTAAGTTAATTCACTTTTTGAAGTTCAATAATTCATCTGTGAAGTGTCAGCAGCAGGGTCTTGTTAATGGTAAGCCTTTCATTCCTGTTAAATCAATTGTAAATAATAGAACCCCTTGGAGAAAAATGATGAAATAAGCATTGATTTCCAAATTGGATGTCAGAAACAGCGTTAATAAAACACATTGCAAGCAAACACGTTCCTAATACACTCTGATCACTGAAATAGTAATCCGAGGGAAGGAAATCAATGGGTTTTGTGTAAGTTGTTAGTATTTTAACATTTCACTTGTATTTCTGTATCATTATATCAAGTTTCACATCTTAGGATCTCCATGGTTATTTAATTTTCATTATCGTCACCAGCAAGCCAGGTGGCATGTGTCTTATCAGACGTGTTTCCCTCCCTGCCTTCTAAATAGATAAAGGCATCTGCTCACAAAATGTTCTGGATGCCTGGCATTGATGATTTTGTTTTGTTTAATGCAACACAGTAATCATTTACAGTAAGCCTCATAGAATGCCAAGAAAAATATGATGGCTGTAATAAATATTTTTAGGAAAATAAAGCTCTCTATCAGTTGTCCATGTGAGTGTTTTATGCCCACCCACACTAGTGTGTGCTGTGAACCCCACATGTGGAGCCTCCTGACAGAAAAGCACGTTTGTGGAGCTGTGATGATGCTCCAGCAGAGAAGACTGGGAAGGCTATGCCTCATGATTTGTCCACTGGAATATGAAAGATGTGGCTCTTCACAGTATGACTTATACACAGCTGGTGTGGGGGGTAACAACATGGTTTGTTTTCTTAAGCTGCAGATGGGACATTTGTAGAAATACCATATGATATTGAAATAAGGAATACTTGACTTTTATTGTCCAATGTTTCCTGTAGATGTTAAAAACAAACAAACAAACAAACAAACAAACAGTGATGTAGAGGTACTTGCTTCTTTAGCTTGATTCATATATTTTATTGATATGTCTCTAATTCCATTACCATGTTCTGTGTTTTAGCTATTGTGATCTTTTCTAGTTTTATTTTTAATTTTTATAAAACATCTTTGTGAACTTATTTGGTGGCTATGACACTTAATCATGATCAAATGGTTGAGTGCTACCTGTGGCTATCTCTGAGCTCAGTAAGAAACTATTTGTAGGAATCCAATTTTGAAGAGTGGGTGATATGCAAATGGTCCTGATGAAGTGGAAATAGGGATTATTGTAAGATAAAAACAATGCACACTGTGGGATGTTTATCAGACGTAAAGTAGTGTGCCCATAGCAAGTAGCAGATCCAGGAGATCTGACATCTTTTCCTCAAACCCACACAGACATTGTGTATACCAGTCAGGAAAGAAAAGCAGACTGGTAAGAGGCATAGTGTATGCCATGTGGGAAATATTTGAATGACCAAGAAAGTTTTAACCAAAAGTATGGCAGACTGCAACTCTGGTTATCTACCAGCTGACCATGAACTTTTGTTACAGTGACTATGTAGTTTACCAATGGGATCCCTTTGGGAGGAATAGGGGGTGTCTACAGGCTGAGTATGAAAGAAACACACTGAGCAAATTGACTGTATGGCCATCTTGGCTTTAAGAAGAGAGCTAGACTACTGGCTTCGTGGGATTCAAGGAGGATCAAGGGTTAAAAAAGAAGAGTGCGATGTAAGGAAGGAGTTGCTTAGGAACTGTTCAGTGGTTGAAAGATGTCCAAGTTGTTCAGGTGATCATGAGTCTAGAAGCAAGTATGCCATATGGAAATGTGAGTCTCCAAATTCAAGTTGGGCCAGGTGAATTCTAAGGCACCACAAACCCTGAACATCTCAGTTTCAGATGGAGAATCCCTAGCATCTTAGTCACTGTTCTGTTGCTGTGAAGAGACACCATGACCAAGGCAACTCTTGTGAAAGAAAGCATTTACTTGAGGCTTGCTTACAGTTTCAAAGGTTTAGTTCATTACTGTCATGGAGGACAGCTTGGCAGTGTACAGGCAGGTACCAGAGTAGCTGAGAGCTACATCCTGTTCTTCAGGCAGAAACACAAAGTGAGCCTATGCCTGGAACAGGCTTTTAAAAACTCAAAGTCCTCTCCTGGTGACACACTTCCTCCAACTATGCCACACCTACTCTAAAAGACCACACACCCTAAGCCTTCTAACCCTTTCAAATAGTGCCACTCCCTGGAGACTAACCATTCAAATATATGAGCCTATGGGGACCATTCCTATTCAAACCACCATACCTAGGAAGGCTGTAAGTGCTACATCCAGTTATTTTATACATGTTCATGGACTTGTGTTCTAGAGTGCTGGGCTACAGTGTAGTGATGAGTCTAACAAAATGTTGAAACAAAATGAACCCAAACTTCAAGTCTGAGCTGAGAAGAGACCTCAGACTCTCCAGCATAGGTATCAGGGCTCAATGTTAGTGTCCCTGTGTTGCAGTAGAAGATGACTTCAGGCATTAACAATACGTAAGTTGGATACCCTAGAACTAGAAAATCAATTTGCTTGCAAGTAGATCTGTGGTCTTGGGGGAAGCTTCCCTGCTGGACTTTTGGAGCGTAGCATGATGACTTACACAGGCCACCTTCTTTACAGTGAAGACATGTCATGTGAACGTTTGTTTTAGGCAAATTGACCTTAGATTAAGTAGTGCTGTAAAGCTGTGTATTTGAATGTCTTACCTACAACCCATTTTTTAATATAGTCTATTATGTCTTAGGACATTTTCAAGGGTGATGTTGGCTGTGAATTTGGCCTTATTCACTCATATAGATCTGCACATGCCCTCTAGGTTGATTCTCATTTGGAACGTTCCAGCAATTTCTTTTTTTCCACATTAGTGTAAACCTTTTGCTCTGTCAAGTCTCTCTTATCAGTGGTAGGTATGGCTGAGCAATCCTGTCTTAGCCTTTGGCAATTCTTGTCTACAAGGCAAATCATGACGTTAAAATAGCACTGTCTGTACTGTTCCCTGTTGTAGCTTGACTATGTGTGGCCTCTCTATGTAGACAGCATGTCCCTTAGATTCAGAGCCTCATGCCCAGCACACTGTGGATGTGTGAGCAGATAAACAGAGCTCACTTCTCCCTGAGTAGATAGATGAGGGCCTCCAGAAGAGGCTTCATAATGACTGGCCCCACCTCTCAGTCATACATACTGGAAGATGATGCCCACTGCACCTCACAGAAAGCTGCCTGCCGAAGGCAGGAATGTGAAAGAGAATTGTATTAGAATCATTTGAAGCTACTTGCCTCTATTAAGCTCTTTGTGATTTCAGTATGTAGACTGTGTATTCACAAACAGCTTTGAGTTGTTTTTCCGAACATTCTGTTTCCCTCTGGGAAGTTTGCTTATACATGCTCTGACTCATGGTGACATATTCATATTTGAGATTCACATTTTATATAACCTGTTAGCGTCAGTAGCTGAAGACCCTTTCTTCATAAAGGACCATGGTCTTCTGCTTCTCTGTCCATCCCTGCTTTTTTGAGTTAATATCATGAAGTCATAAAATTAAATGTCTGGCCACCTGCAGACTCATGTTTTATAAAGAAGGGACATTGATTACAAATAATATGTATATAATGAGGTTGCAGAGGACTTAACATCACATTTCTCCTTTTGACTAATTAATGTGCATAAGAAGAGATGATTTGTGGGAAAACACTTTTGGAGAGTTGGGAGAGAATGAAGGATACTTTGAACACAATGGAAAATAAAAATTTTTGAGCTGTTGCTTCAACAAACCATTTGCATCTGCCAGGGTCTGAAGGATAAACTCTAGCTGGGGCCTGCCTCTTCCAACATCTCTTATTTGAACTCTGAGCCATGCTCTGTGCATGTGAATGCTGAGGGTTGCTTCTCTGAATTTCATCACTTCCCCTTTGAAACTTATCGCTGTTGTATGAGAGATCATCATGGTTTTGCTTACGTGTGGCATACACCACATGGGTAGAAGAAACAGTAGGAAATGAACAATTGTTTTCATTTGCAATGAAATAGTTTTAGGGCTGTTAAATAGCTCCATGGTAAGGCTCCTGCCTAGCATTCATGAAGCCCTGAGTTCAATATCTAGCACTACTAAAAAATAAAAGCCACCTGTAGGCAGGTCTGGAATAACCTCCAAACTTGCATAGCTGATGTTATTAGATGCCATGCTCTATGCTACAGTTGAGGTACATCACGACCCCTGAAGGCTTATGCTTTATTTTCCTGGTGGTTTATCTCTTCCATGGATACCTAGATTGGAGGTAGTTATCCACTTGTAGTACTTCTGTGGGTTAAGCTGTTAGACAGTGGTTTGATGTGAGGTTGGTATGCCTGTATGCAGGAGAAGAAGCTACCAGCTTGGGTCAAGGGCAATGTGATATGGAGGCCAGGAAGAGATGAGAGCATGTTGTCCATGAGTGCTCACCATTTTGATGATGCACATCCTTGTTACTGCTTAACTTACTGTGGGTCTCCATTTGGAAGTCTGAGAAATCCATTGTTGCTACAGGGAGATACTGAGATAGCTAGACACAGCATTTGTCCAAATCTCAAAACCTGATGCATGTAGGGGTTCCTCCACATTGAGCATCATATTATCTATGATAAAGATGACAATAGCTATGAAGTCCCTCCTGTGAGACAAATGTTTCATATGCATTGGCTTGTTAGATATAGTATCCCACCAAGAACAGATTCCAGAAAGGTGAACTTCCGCAGGTATTCCTGGTGGAACTGAGTTTGGAACCAGTCAGTAACAGTTCTGAATTTTCACTGCAGTGTTTCAACACTGTGGGCTTGTGAACAGGAGAGACTTGGCTGAAATGCCATGTATTACCTAATACCTATTCTTTTGGTGTGCTAGTTATTTTAAATTAATCCACACTGCAGGGGAAATAACCAGGTTTACTCTGTAGTGTTGCACTGAGAGCTGTGATATCCCCAGTATATTCACCTACTCTTACTCATGGTAATGGATGTTCAGGGGATGTGCACCAGCAGGTGTCTACTGATTCTGTGTGTTATGAATACATCATGTGACAGGGGTGGATGAATGAGGGTGAGAGGTGCTCTGAGCAGGGTCTGACTCCAGTTTAATCTCCTGCATGGGTTGTTGGAGTAGCCTGTATGGGTCTTGACCTCATGTTTGTGTTGCAACTTCCTGAGATTTTAGTAAGTTCACCTTACTTTGTAACTGACAGTCGTGACCTTACTGAACTGGAAAACAGCCACTCTCAGACTAATTTCCTCCTGATAACGTGAATTTCCTTCTCTAATTGACTAATAGAATTATCTGGAATTTTGCAACTAGAAGAGGTCAGGAAATGATGACAGTGTGTCATCCTCTAGGCTCACTGTGCCCTCCCACCCACCAGTGGGATGATTGATCCAAACCGCATGGCTATCCTCTTTCTCCTGTTGAGACTGCCGCCACTGCTGAACAGGATGCTGTCACCACAGACCACAGCTGTCACTCTTACAGCAATGTGCTGTCCCTGACTGAGTTTTCATTTACTTGAGAGTTAGCCTTGTGGCTTTAACTCTGGGCTGTTCATTAGTGAACAGAGGCAAGAGAGACAATCTTGACTTGGTTTTATAACTTCCCGTTGCTGCAATGTTTGTGTTTTATTACCTTATGTTTCTTAAAGAGAAGAAAATTACCTCAGGAAATAGCAAGAAAAATCCTAAGTTTACTATTTCCAAAGGAATTTTTATGCTGATGAAATTATATGGTATGAGTCATTGGCAATTTTAGTGCTTCTAAATCTTCAAAGCATACATTTGCTTAAAAATATTTTGTCTTCAATTTCTACTACTGTTTGAATGTGGTCTCATCCCTCTCAAAATTCATTTAATTACTTCTAGAAATATTTATGTTGGCATCCACCCCCCTACCTATATCCACATATCCCAACCCACCAACACACTGAACCTGCACACTCCTACTCTTCACTCTTGCATACCCACACATTTCTACACGTGTCTATACATACCTACTTCTCCTTATATATACACATACACACATCTATATACACCCCACCACTATAAGCCCCCACACCTACACACATATCTCCACACACCTATACCCTACCCGTAAACATCTACAGCCACCTATATCCCCACTCCTACACTTCCACACAGATCTACACACATAGCTACACACACTTATACCCTAATTGAAGACATCCACAGGTACCTACACATACTTATTATACAACTATATACATACCTAGACACCCTTACATACATAGACTTATATACACATCTGCACACATACCTACATCTCCTAGCTTACTCACATGCACACACACACAAAGATACATTTTAAAGATATTTTCAGTAAGAGCACAAATTCTAATTTACAAAATGTGCATATGATTTTTTATTGAATATGTTTCAAGATATCAAAGAACTCTTCAAACAAGCAAAGTGTCATTCACATTATTAAGAGAGCTGGTGAGAATGTTGGCAGACCATTCTAAGAAACTACCTTCAGGCTAAGGGTAGATATAGTACCATAAAAAGAAAACCTTTCTAAAGATGTTGTTGGATTGCCATTAAAGAGAACTTTAAGCATGAACATTTGTGTAGTATGTTCATTACCCTGATGTGATCAGTAGCATCATAGTAACTACTTTTATAGCACGTCTCCATTGCCAGATGAAATAGTGAGGAGTTGGGAACCTGGGTTGCTGTGCCTACTGCTGCCTTCTGGAGGTGCTATGTCATTTTCCTGTTCTTTGAAAGCTCTGGTCTTAAACTTGGCCTTGCTGGTACCCCTTGAGAGCTGAGGTGGCCCCTTATCCATCCCAGGTGGTGTGGAGTCTCAGCCAGCATACTCTTCTAACTTGGGCATACATGACCATGGCTGGCACTGATGTTCCTTAGATATTTCCTTTGCTTGCTGACTTTAAATCTAGGAAACTCCAGACCCATTTTCAGGTTGACTATATTAACAGTTTTTGGAGCATTTGGACATATGTTTTCTTGGTTAGCACCACGGGAAAATATGACTGTCAAGTTGCTAATCAACTTTAACCCTGAAGTGTCACCCACGGGGTGTAGTAAAACCTGGGTGAATTGAAAGATGACATCTAAAGAAATTAGTTCCAGAGTAGAAAGTATCCATTCTGTCCCTTCCTGGTTATGAGTTGTTTAGGCTAATTCCCCAAACACTCAGTAGGATCCCAGAAATTGTGGGTAGAGATGGGTAGTCAGGATGCCAGAGTCTGTCCTTTGGAGTCAGATGTGCTTTTAGCTGTAGCCACCAATTAGCTGTGTGACCTTTGATCAAATCACTGTTAGCCTCTGTTTCTGCACCGTGAACTGGGAATGATAAGGGCTTTGATTGAGAAATACCAGTTGGTATCCACATAAAATAATGGGACAATATCTGTGGGTGAAGGAGCACTGAGGCTAACACACTTGGGATAATGAGCATGGAAGTGATGGGAGCCCCCAGACTAACACTCCTGGGATACCTGCGAGTGAAGGAGCCCCAGGCTTAATACACTCATAAAACTTCTCCAGAATGCTATAACCAACACAGCCCTAAAACTTTGATTTATAGCCCAGGAAGTTCAGAACATGGATAATTTTACCAAGTAGTGTAAATGTTATTTATGGATAATAGCTCATAAGGTTTCATCTCTGAAGTTCCCATCTACATATATGTTTTTCTTGCTTTGGATTGTCTTGCACTCTTGGCTAATGTGTAAGTTGTGCTGTTATTGGTGGCATGAGTTTAGCACCCAGACTGTCCACTGGAATTCTGCAGTTTTGCTCAATGACTAGATGGTCTTGGAAAAGTTACTTAGCCTCACTGTGCTTCTGTTTCCTATCTCCCAGTGGAAAAGAGTAAAAGCTCCTTTTAATGAGATGTACTGTGTAGTACTGTTTGAAGTACACTTGTATTTTGCTGCACGTGGCCAACATCCAGTTAACATACCTACTCTTATCCATACCCATCCCTGTAAGCACATGGACATGTACCTTTCAACAGAATTTTTTGGCCACATGAAATATTGATACCAACTATGGGAATAACATCAATTACACATGAGTAGATACAGAGGATAATAAAGAACAGGTTATATTTTGACCTTTAAAAATTATAGAAAGCAGCTGGGCAGTGGTGGTGCACACCTTTAATCCCAGCACTCGCAGAGGCAGAGGCAGAGGCAGAGGCAGAGGCAGAGGCAGAGGCAGA
>CABHPR010131005.1:26942-50934 GCA_902168415.1 Peromyscus melanophrys | reverse complement strand
AAAAAAAAAAAGCAGTTACAAGATCACTCTAAGCTCCTTGTTTCTTATAAACAGGAGATGAAACTGAAATATGAAATTTGTCCCAATACCAGAAGGAATGTGTTGTTCTTACCATGAAAGACACAGAAAGCAGAAGTCAAGGGAAATCTGTGTACACAGATCCTGTTAGATGAAACTTCATCTTCTGACTGCAGCCCAAGTCTTGTCAGTTTTCATTATTACTCTCAGTAAAGTCTCCTGGGTCACATAATGTTTGCACTAAGTCAGAAATTCTCAACCTGTGGGTCATAACCCCTTTGGGGATCAAAGGATTCTTTCACAGGATTGCATATCAGATATCCTACATATTAGATATTTACATTACAATTCACAACAGTAACAAAATTACAATTATGAAGTAACAATGAAATAATTTTATAGTTGGGAGGGTCATCACGTGAGAAACTGTATTAAAGGGTCAAAGCTAAGGAAGCTTGAGAACTACTGCTCTAAGTGAATCACTGTGTTTTCCTCCTGTAGCTCCTTCTGACACTGATTTAGTTTTTAGACCCAGCAAAAATGAAAACCAAGCCCTATAAAGCTAGAGGTAAAATTTTTACCTTTTCTACAAAAGAGATTTTCCTGACAGATCCTGGATAATCAGATCTAGGAATGACCATGGCAAATGGGGGGTGGAGCCTAGAAACTATAAGCAAAGTCTCCAAGAGCAAAATCCTGGGACTGTTTCTACACAGGAGGCTAAAGCCTGGGCAAACGCAAATTAAGCAGTGATTGGTAGTGATGGTGATGACGATGGTAAGAGGATAAAGAACCTTGGAGAGTCCAGAGTTTAGTCCTGAAAGGGCTTTGCTTTAAGAAAATGGGCATGACAAAAGATGGATTTATAGATCATCTAATAGCTCCTTTTAAGATTAATTGGTAAGAGACAAATACTAGAGTCTGGAAGGCTATAAGAAAGAAAAAAATGAAATCCCCAGATATCTGTCTCCTTCTGTGTGGAGCTTGGCATCCTCCTTGTCATCATTCTCCACCTGTCCTTTGCATTGAGAGTAAAAGACTGGAAGTTCCTTTGATTCTTAGGTCTGTTGCACCTAACAGTGAAAGGTCTCAATCTCCTTGCCTTTGGCCAAAGAACATTTAAAGAAAGTATTTGGGCCTGGTGTGATAGCACATACCCAGCACTCTGGAGGCAGAGACAGGCAGATTTGTGGGTTCAAGGCCATTCTGTTCTACAGAGCAAGGTCCAGGACAGCCAAGGATGCACAGAGAAGCCCTGTCTTGAAAAACCAAAAAGGAAGAAAAAGAAAGAAAGAAAGAAAGAAAGAAAGAAAGAAAGAAAGAAAGAAAGAAAGAAAGAAAGAAAGAAAGAAAGAAAGAAAGAAAAGAAATAAAGGAAGAAAGAAAGCATTTAGATCATAGTGGTTCTCAACCTTCCTAAAGCTGCAACCTGTTAATACAGTTCTTCATATTGTAGTGACTCTCAATCATAAAATTATTTCCATTGCTACTTCATAAATGTTATTTTGCTACTGTTATGAATCATAATGTAAATATCTGTGCTTTGTGGTGGTCTTGGGTGATCCTTGTGAAAGTGTCATTCAACTACAAGGGGGTCATGACCCACAGGTTGAGAACCACTGATTTTGAGCCAGTGAGGTAGTTACTTTCTGAAACATTACTTACAGATATCTCAGAAGGAAATTAACCCAGTGAGGGTGGATTAAATTCTCCTTTGGTAATACATGATGCAATTTTAATTAATAGAAAGTATTTTTGTAGAATATCATTGGTTTCATAAGAAAAAGTATTGAGGGTAAAAAATTAGTTTAAATATATTTTCTCTAAAAAAAACCTTAAATAAGAGAAACACACATACCACATAGACACACATACACACACACATATACCACACACACAAACCTGTGCACATACACAGGAACATACACACACACCCTTGCCTAAATGCAAGCCAAAGGCTAATAATAGTCACTTTCTAGTCTGTAATGTTGTATTTAATGATATCTAGTTTATTATCTATTTATGAGGAAGAACTTTTAATTCCACCAGGTACCTAATCAGCCCTCAGCAGGCTTTGTGGATTCCTTAATTAGAGCTTAATAAAAGTTGTTCTAACTCAAAGTATCTAAATGTAAATAATAAGTCAAGGGTTTTTGCTCTTCCCCTGCCCCTTACCAAGCTAATAATCCCCTACCAAACCAGTGACCACCGGAATCATTTGATGCACCAATTGGGAACAGGTAAGGTCCCATCTCTGGACTGTGCAGACCAGGTCCTTAGATCCTAGGTCCCGGAGGCACATTTTGTGCCTCTCTCCTCAGCCATTGGAGCCCCAGAGACAGGGCAGCTGCCTCTTCCCCTGTCCCCTTGCCAAAAAACCATCCCCTGCCAGACCAGTAAACACAAGAGCCATAAGCTCACCCTGCAACAATAGAGAACAGGTAAGGCCCCATCTCCTAACTGGACAGACCAGGTCCCTAGCCCTTAGGCCCCAGGGAATATTCTGTGCCACTCCCCCCAGCCATTGGAACCCCAGGAAAAGGGCAGCTGCCTCTTCCCCTGCCACCTTGCCAAGAAAAAAAAAATCACCTGCGATACCAGTGGCCACTGAAGTCATAAGCTCACTCTGTACCAATTGGGAATAGCTGCTTCCTGAGACACAGCCCACTAGTGCCCATTGGACTAGAAGCTGCTCCGTAAGACACAGAATCCATCAGCACCAATTGGACCAAGAGCCCAGATTAGACCATGAGCTCCCACTAGACCGAGAGTATAAACCAGACCAAGAGAGGCTCCCTCAGACATAGATACCACTTGAATAGAGTGGAGGAAGAGATGGGTAGACACCATTGCAAAAATACAGTCAACAACATAAAGACTAATATGGTACCACCAGAACCTAGTGGTTCTACATCAGCAAGACCTGAACATCCCAATGCAGAAGAAACAGAAGAAATTGACCTGAAAAAATGACTTTAAAAAGATGATAGAGGCCTTTAAAGAGGAAATGAAAAAATTCCCTTAAAGAAATCAAAGAAAAGACAAACAAAAAACTGGAAGAAATCAATAAAGAAATTGAGAAAAAGACAAACAAAAAAATGGAAGAAATCAATAAATCCCTTAAAGAAAGCCAAGGAAAAGCAATTAAACAGGTGAAGAAAACAGTTCAAGATTTGAAAACTGAAATAGAGGCAATAAAGAAGACGCAGAGATCCATGGCCAGGCCCCAGGAGGAGCTCCAGGAGTCCAATTGGCAAGAAAGAGGAGGTGTTTGTATGAGCGAGAATTGTTGAGACCAAGGTTGGATAAAGCACAGGGACAAATAGCCAAACGAATGGAAACACATGAACTATGAACCAATAGTTGAGGAGCCCCCAACTGGAACAGGCCCTCTGGATAAGTGAGACAGTTGATTAGCTTGATCTGTTTGGGAGGCATCCAGGCAGTGGGACCTGGTCCTGTACTCAGTGCATGAGTTGGCTGTTTGAAACCTGGGGCTTATACAGGGACATTTTGCTCAGCCTGGGAGGATGGGACTGGACCTGCCTGGACTGAATCTACCAGGTTGAACTCAATCCTCAGGGGAGTCTTTGCCCTGGAGGAGATGGGAATGGGGGGTGTGGTGAGGGGAAGGTGGGGAGGGCAGGAAGGGGGAGAACAAGGGAATCTGTGGCTGATATGTAAAATTAAGTTAAATTATAAATAAATAAATAAATAAATAAATAAATAAATAAATAAATAAATAAATAAATAGGTTCACTCTAAAAAAAAAGAAGACACAAACTGAAGGAAGGCTGGAAGTGGAAAATCTGAGTAAACAAACAGGAACTACAAATGCAAGCATAACCAACAGAGTGCAAGAGATGGAAGAGAGAATCTCTGGTATTGAAGATATGATAGAGGAAATAGATTTATCAGTCAAAAAAAAAAAACTAAAGCCAAAAAAGTAATAAGACAAAAGATCCAGGAAATTTGGGACACCATGAAAAGACCAAACCCAAGAATAATAAGGATAGAAGAAAGAGAATACCAACTCAAAGGCAAAGAAAATATATTCAACAAAATTATAAAAGAAAACTTTTCTAACCTAGAAGGAAATGCCTATGAAGATAAAAGAAATTTACAGAACACCAAATATACTGGATCTAAAAAAAAAAAAAAAAAGTCCCCTTGCCACATAATAATCAAACCACTAAACATACAGAATAAAGAAAAAGTATTAAGAGCTGCAAAGGAAAATGGTCAATTAACATATAAAGGCAGACCCATGAGAATAACACCTGACGTCTCAGTGGAGACTCTGAAAGCCAGATGGTCCTGGACAGACATTAAACAGACACTAAGAGAACATGGATACCAACCCAGACTATCATATCTAGCAAAACTCTCAATTGAAATAGATGGAGTAAAGTAAATATTCCATGATAGAACCAGATTTAAACAATACCTATCCACAAATCCAGCCATATAGAAAGCACCAGAAGGAAAATTTCAACCTAAGGAAGTTAGATACACCCATGAAAACACAGGCAATAGATAATCCCACACCAACAAATACCAAAGAAGAGAAACATACAACACTACCACCAAAAAAATAACAGGAATTAATAATCACTGGTCATTAATATCCACCAATATCAATGGTCTCAATTCACCTATAAAAAGACACAGGCTAACAGAATGGATATGAAAACAGGATCCATCCTGCTGCTGCATACAAGAAACACACCTCAACTTCAAAAATAGACACTACCTCAGAGTAAAAGGCTGGGGAAAGACTTTCCAATCAAATGGACTTAAAAAACAAGCTGGTATAGCTTTCCAAATATCTAATAAAATACACCTCAAACTAAAATCATTTGAAAGAGATTGGGAAGGACATTATGTATTTATCACAAGGAAAATTCACCAATATGAAGTCTCAATTTTGAACATTTATACCCCAAATACAAGGGCAGCCACATTTGTAAAAGAAGCATTACTAAAGTTTAAATCGCATATCAAACCCCACACACTAGTAGTGGAAGATTTCAATACCCCACTCTCACCAATAGATAGATTTGCCAGACTGAAACTTAACAGAAAAATAAAGACCTAACAGAAGTTATGACTTGAATGGACTTAACACATATCTACAGAACATTCTACCCTAACACAAAAGAATATACTTTATTCTCAGCACTCCATAGAACCTTCTCTAAAATTGACCACATGCTCAGTCACAAAACAAATCTCAACAGATACAAAAAAATTGGAATAACTTCCTGTATTTTATCAGACCATCATGGCTTAAAGTTAGATTTCTACAAGAACAAAAACTACAGAAAGCCTACAATCTCATGGAAACTGAATAATGCCCAAATAAATCATCAATGGGCCAAGGAAGATATATAGAAAGAAATTAAAGATTTCCTAGAATTCAATGAAAATGAAAGTAAAACATACCCAAACATATGGGACACTATGAAAGCAGTGCTAAGAGGAAAATTTATAGCACTAAATGCCCACATAAAGAAGATGGCGAAATATCACACTGGTGACTTAACAGCACACATGAAAGCTCTAGAACAAGAAGAAGCAAGCTTATCCAGAAGGAACAGATGCCAGGAAATAATCAAATTTAGGGCTGAAATCAATAAAATAGAATCAAAGAGAACAATACAAAGAATCAATGAAACAAAGAGTTGGTTCTTTGAGAAAATCAACAAGATAGACAAGCCCTTACCCACATTAACCAAAAGGCAGAGAGAGTGTAGCTAGAGTTTTTTTGATCCTGCCTGGCTCACAGTTAGGACAAATCTCTTTCACTTGCCAGTCCCGCAGCCACTCAGACCCAACCAAGTAAACATGCAGAGACTTATATTTTTTATAAACTGTATGGCCGTGGCAGGCTTTTTGCTAACTGTTCTTATATCTCAAATTAATCCATTTCTATTAATCTATAAGTTGCCACGTAGCTTGTGGCTTACCGCTATCTTAACATCTGTTATTCATCATGGTGGCTGGCAGCGTTTCTCTGCCTCAGCCTTCCACTTCCCAGAATTTTTCTCTATCCTTGTCCCACCTATACTTCCTGCCTGGCTAATGGCCAATCAGCTTTATTTTATCAATCAATCATCCACAACAAGAGAGAGCACCCAAACTGACAAAATCAGAAATGAAAAGGGACACATAAAAACAGACAATGAGGAAATCCAGAGAATCATCAGGTCATATGTCAAAAACCTGTACTCCACAAAATTAGAAAATCTGAAAGAAATGGACAATTTTCTGGATAGGTACCACATACCAAAGTTGAATCAAGAGCAGTCAGCTATTTAAATACAGCAATAACCCCTAAGGAAAGAAAAACAGTCATTAAAAGTCTCCCAACCCCCCCTCCCAAAAAAAAAAAACCCCAGGATCAGATGGTTTGAGCACAGAATTCTACCAGATTTTCAAAGAAGAGCTAATATCAATACTCTTCAAATTGTTCCACACAATAGAAACAGAAGGAATATTACCAAACTCTTTATGAGGCTACAATTACCCTGATACCAAAACCACACTAAGATGCAACAAAGAAAGAGAATTATAGACCAATCTCCTTCATGAACATTGATGCAAAAATACTCAATAAAATATTGGGAAACCAAAACCAAGAACACATCAAAAAATTATTCACCATGACCAAGTAGGTTTTATCCCAGGGATTCAAGGATGGTTCAACATAAGAAAATCTGTCAATGTAAAACACCACATAACAAACTGAAAGAAAAAAACAACATGATTATCTCATTAGATGCTGAAAAAGCCTTTGACAATACCCAACACCCCTTCATGATAAAGATCCTAGAGAGATCAGGAATACAAGGAACATATCTAAACATATTAAAGGCAATTTACAGCAAACCAACAGCCAAAATCAAATTAAATGGAGAGAAACTCAAAGTGATTCCACTAAAATCTGGAACAAGACAAGGCTGACCACTCTCCCCATATTTATTTAATATAGTACTTTAAATTCTAGCTAGAGCAATAAGACAACAAAAGGAGATCAAAGGGATAGAAATCAGAAAGGAAGAAGTCAAACTTTCACTATTTGATGATGATAGTATACACAAGTTACCCCAAAAATCCTATCAGAAAACTCCTACAACTGACAAACTCCTTCAGTAATGAGGCAGGATACAAGATTAACTCAAAAAAAAAAATCAGTAGCCCTCCTATATACAAATGATAAATGGGCTGAGAAAGAAATCAGAGAAACATCACCCTTTAAAATAGCCACAAATAATATAAAATACCTTGGAGTAACTCTAACTAAGGAAGAGAAGGACCTGTATGATAAGAACTTTAAGTCTTTAAAGAAAGAAATTGAAGAAGATATCAGAAAATGTAAAGATCTCCCATGCTCATGGATAAGTAGGATTAACATTTTTACTAAAAATGGTGATCTAAAAGCAATCTACAGATTCAGTGCAATCCCCATCAAAATACCAACACAATTATTCAGAGACTTAGAAAGAACAACACTTAACTTCATATGGAAAAACAAAAAACCCAGGATAGCTAAAAGAATCCTGTACAATAAAGCAACCTCTGGAGGCATCACGATTCCTGACTTCAAGCTCTACTATAGAGCTATAGTAATAAAAGCAGCTTGGTACTGGCATAAAAACTGACATGTGGAACAATGGAATCAAATTGATGACCCTGACACTAATCTGCACATGTATGAACACCCAATTTTTGACAAAGAAACCAAAACTGTACAATGGAAAAAAGAAAGCATCTTCAACAAATGGTGCTGGCATAACTAGATGTCAACGTGTAGAAGATTGCAAATAAACCCATATCTGTTGCCATGCCTCAAACTCAAGTCCAAGTGGATCAAAGACCTCAACAAAAATCCAGTTATACTGTACTTGATAGAAGATAAAGTAGGAAGCAGTTTTGAACACATTGGCACAGGAGATCACTTCCTAAGTATAACACCAGTAGCACAGAAACTGAGAGCAATAGTTAATAAATGAGACCTCTTGAAAACTGAGAAGATTTTGTAGGGCAAAGGATACAGTTAATAAGACAAAACAACAGCCTACAGAATGGGAAAATATCTTCACCAACCTCACATCTGACAGAGGGCTGATCACCAAAATACATGAAGAACTCAAGAAACTAGACATCAAATACCTAGCAATCCAATTTAAAAATGGGCTACAGAGAATTCCCAACAGAAGAATCTCAAATGGCTGAAAGACATTTAAGGAATTGCTCATCATCCTTATGCTGTGGGATGGTCTGTATGTCAAACATGTTGCTTATTGGTCAATGAATAAAACACTGATTGGCCAGTGGTCAGGGCAGGAAGAAGTATAGGCGGGACAAGGAAGAGAGAATTCTGGGAAGTGGAAGGCTGAAGAGACACTGCCAGCCGCCGCCATGACAAACAGCATGTGAAGACGCCGGTAAGCCACAAGCCATGTGGCAAGGTATAGATTTATAGAAATGGATTAATTTAAGATATAAGGACAGTTAGCAAGAAGCCTGCCACGGCCATACAGTTTGTAAGCAATATAAGTCTCTGTGTTTACTTGGTTGGGTCTGAGCGGCTGTGGGACTGGCGGGTGAGAGAGATTTGTCCTGACTGTGGGCCAGGCAGGAAAACTCAAGCTACATCCTTAGTCGTCAGGGAAATGCATACCAAAACAACTCTGAGATACCATCTTACAACTTTCAGAATGGTGAAGATCAAAAACACTGAAGATAGCTTATGTTGGAGAGGATGTGGAGCAAGGGGAATACTCCTCCACTGTTGGTGAGAGTGCAAACTTGTACAGCAACTTTGGAAATCAGTATGACAGTTTCTCAGAAAATTGGGAATCAATTTTCCTCAAGACCCAGCTATACCAGTCTTGGGCATATACCCAAGAAATGCTCAATCATACCACAAGGACCCATGCTCAACTATATTCATAGCAGCATTATTCATAATATCCAGAATCTGGAAACAACCTAGATGCCCCTCAACTGAAGAATGGATAAATAAATGTGGTACATATACACAATGGAGTACCACTCAGCAGAGCATAACAATAACATCATGAAATTTGCAGAGGAATGGATGGAACTAGAAAATATCATCCTGAGTGAGGTAACTTAGACTCAGAAAAACAAACATGGTATGTACCCATTCATAAATGGATATTAGATGTAAAGCAAAGGATAACCAGACTGCAAGCCCCAGCTCCAGGGAGGCTAGCTAGTAAGGAGGACCCTAGGAAGGGTGCATGGATCACCCAATGATGGAGAAATGGATGAGATCTACATGAGCAAGCCAGACATGAGGGGGAGTAATGGAAGGCAAGGGATGGGGCATGAGAGCTTAGAGGAGTGGGAGGTTCAAGCTGGAATGGAAACAGAGTAGGAGAGCAAGGAAAGAGATACCATGATAAATTAAGAAACCATGGGAATAGGGAGAAGCAGAGTGATAGATAGGTTCCTAGGAATTCACAAGTTGAGAGGGTGCCTGAGCTGGCCTACTTCTGGTGATGCTTGAATACCCTAACTGTCATCATAGAGCTCTCATCCAGTGACTGATGGAATCAGATGCAAAGATCCACAGCCAGGTGCCAGGCCGAGCTCCAGGAGTCCAATTAATTAGAGAGAGGAGGGATACTATGAGCAAGGACATGGAGATCATGATGGGAAAATGTACAGAGACGACCAGCTAAACTAGTGGAAATACATGAACTGTGGACCAACAGCTAAGGAGACCCCATGGTTCTGGACTAGGTTCTCTGCATAGGTGAGACAGTTGTTTAGGGGCTGTTTAGGCAGTGGGATCGGGACCCATCCCTGGTTCATGAGCAGGCATTTTAGAGCCCAGTGCCTATGATGGAACACTTTCGACAGCCTTGGTACAGGGAGGAGGGGTTTGGACCTGCCTCGACTGAATGTACCAGGCTCTGCTGATTCCCCATGGGAGAACTTGCCTTGGAGGAGGTGGGAATTGGGGGTGGGTTGTGGGAAGGCTGGGGGGCCAGAGGAGGGAGGAGATGGGAATCTGTGGTTGGAATGTAAAATGAATAGAAAATCTCATAATAGTAATAAAAAGAGAAAAATTATTTAGGAGTTTTCAGTGCTTTTGAATAAAGCCTGTCCCTGACTTGAGTCCCAAGGATCTGTGAGGGAGTTCATATAGGCTGCATTCTACATCTAATTAGCCTGTCAGCCTCAGCTCATCCAGCCCCCATGTGTGATGGTGAACCAACTATGAATGGCCATTCCAAATCTTCATGTGGAATTATTCAACAAGTTGACTGTCCTATTCTGTTGGGTCTGTAACATGCATATTTATCAAAAGCTTTTGCAATTCTGACACCTTATATTTTAAGAAACTATCTATTTGTAAGCAATCAGACTTATTGAATATTAGATTTTTGCCTTAATTTCACTAGTTTGGTATTGGTGGAAGTATTAAGGCACTCCACATAGTCAAAAAGGAGGTTTATTTTGTGGGGTAACTTATAAGTAAAGGAATAGCTTACAGGGTCTAGGAGAGGTGAAGTGTAGTCCAGTGGTGTTCTCTGGAGAACTCTGCTTGGTGTACATCCAGCATCCAGGATCCAGGAACAAATAGAGTGGGCACATCCAGATCTGGCTCTTAAGGGCTCCCATCTCAGCCTTGCCTCATGGGCATGACAGTTACTGGAAGCCTCAAGGTCAAAGCTGGAACAGCTATCCACTACAGTTTGGGTTTTTGCTTGAATGGTAAAAGTTGGGACACTGCTAAGAACCAGCCTGGCATCTTGGGTAGGAAGACAACAGAATGTGGCCTTCTCAACCACTTGTCTTTGCCTCTCTTCTTTGCAGGATCAGGGCTCCCCCGTCACCACCTCCACAGCCTTCTGTGTTATGATCTGGAAACAGTAATAATCACAAAGTAGAAGCAAAGAAGTGTCAGATGCCACAGTTGCTTATAAATCAAAAGCATTCAGAAACAAGGCTGGCAAGATGGTTCAGTGGATAAAGCATATGCAGAGCAAACCTGATGACCTGAGGTCAATCCTGAAGCTCACATAAAAGAAGCAGAGACTCAACAGGATTGTTCTCTGACTTCCACATGCACACTGTGGCACACACACACACACACACACACACACACACACACACACACACACACACGCACGCACACACACACACACACACACACGCACACACGGTGATATATTGTGTACCCTAATAAACTTGCCTGAGGATCAGAGAAGCAGAACAGGCAGCCACTAGTTCTTACTTCTATGAAATCTTCAGCCTAGAGAGAGTGAGTTCCTGTTTCCTCACAATTTATGTACCTTTCTCTGCCCTGTCATATTACTTCCTGGGGTTAAAGGCATGTGTGATTCCCAAGCAAAGGCATGAAATTTAAAGTACTGGGATTGAAGGTGTGTGCCACCACGGCCTGTCTCTGTTTCTCTTCTATACTGGATCAATCTCATGTAGCCCAGTGTGTCCCTGAACTCACAGTGATCCAGATCCATGCCTCCCAAGTGATAGGATTAAAAGAGTGTGCCATTACCGCCTGACCTCTATGTCTACTCTAGTGGCTAGCTCTGTCCTCTGATCCTCTTTTTTCTTTCTTTTTTTTTTTAAACAGGAACACCAAATCTAATTTCCTTTGTTTAGCTTTTTTCCTGACCATTAACAATTAACAACTTGTAACCAGCCATCCTAAACAATGATAATTATCCATAGCCCATTGAAAGACCAAAAACCACCCACCCCATCTATTGGGAATGTGGGTATCATGTTCTTAAAATTACTTCCTGCTATATGGGGAAGAAGGCATCCTTAGGGGATCCTGAAAAGAAAAATGTTGGGTTAATTGTCAGGTCCTTAGGAGAGTTAGCTGTATCATTTGTTGTCCAGTCTCTGCATAATGCAAAAGTGCAGGGTTTGTCTCAAGTTCTTGCTCAAGTAGCCTGTGAGACTGGATCATCTCAGCTAGCCATTTTGAAATTGTCCTGAGCAGTTTGTAATCCAAAGCTGATCTTTGGGTGATGTGTGTCAGCTTCTGGTATTATCGTCATCCTGATGGAATCATCATTGTGGGGCCCCTTCATCTTTTTGGAGACTTCAAAGTTTCTGTTAGGTGTGGTCATGGTTCACTGCAAAAAACTGATAAAGACTCAAACCCAAAATCATGTACAGGAAGCTAGATGAAGCCTTTTTTTAAAAAAAATAAGTTAGTACTCTATATGGCCATTAATATCATGACAAAAGTTTAATATATATATATGTTATGAATTTTGATATAAATTCATTCCTTAAAAAAGTTTAAAGAGTCAAAATAAAACCAAAGAATTGTGAGATTACTGGCAATAGAACAGTCCCTTAATTTTGGTTTTTCTTTTGTCCCATATCAGGTGGCTCTTCTGATGTGATATAGAGATTTTTCATTTTCCTTTTTACAACATGCTTGGGTTTACAGAAGGAGAGAGCCATGCTCCAACTCCAAAGTCACTTTAATTTTTAATAGAACAGGGACTACATAAAGACCATTTGCATTATATTTCTGTAGAGAACAGCAGAAACAAACATTTAGGAAGACTTATGAAAATTTATCCTGCTAGATATGTGATATACCAATAGGGCAATTTACTCTTTTTCTTGGGACATTTTTTTTTTCTGGATGATTTGTCATTTTTTTCAGATATCTCATTTATGCAGTATTTTTTAGATTCCTTAGCCTTCATTCTCCTGAAAGACAAAAACAAAAATGCTTCCCCAACCCTAACTTTGGGGAGGTTCCCTTTTGGCAAGTTATATCTGATCAAATGAAAAGCATTTGTTAGTTGTATAAGTTAATTTAAATTGAATGGTCATATTGGTTGATGAACTATCATCTCTTCTAATTAAGAGGTCTCTCTTGTTCAAGTCAAACGTTTATCAATTTTGATGGTATCCATAGCTTTTCTTCTCCTGTAGAAACAAAACAAAACCTCATCCCCAACGTAATGAGTCTCCTGGTTTCTATTCTAAGGTCAGCACATTTTAAAGTATACAGTCTGATTTAATTCTGTAGTTTTTTTTCTATTATTCAATGTCTCTCTGCAGTTGTTCCTTTCTCATTAGCATTGAGAAAATTCAGTTAATAAAACATTATGCAATATATTTCTGGGGGATTTTATTACCCCTTTCTGTTTATTTAGCATATCCTTTAGAGTTCAATTTGATCTTTCTATGACTGTTTGACTTGTAGGATTGTGTGTCATATGCTTTATATTATAATAAGCAAAAAACTGTTTCATTTTATCAGAGACATATGCTGGAGAATTGTCAGTTTTAATTTGTACAGGTATACCCATGATGGCCATAAATTCTAGCAAATGCATCATTACAGAATCAGCCTTTTTGGAACTCAGAGCAGTTGCCCATTGAAATTCTGAATAGATATCAATGGTATGGTGTACATATTTCAATTTTCCAAATTCTACAAAATGAAATATATCCATCTGCCAGATTTCATTCCTTTGAGTACCCTTTGGGTTACATCCTGCTGGTAGTGTAGTTTGATTATATGAATAACATGTAGGACATTTCCTTATAATTTCCTTGGCTTGTTGCCAGGTCATGGAAAAATCCCTTTTTAAACCCTTACTATTGATATGATTTTTTTTATAAAATTCTGAGGCCTCCAGCACATTTCTTATTAATAGTTTGTTATTCTTATCATTATCTTGTGCTAGAGGGCCTGGCAGACCCATATGGGATTGTATGTGAGTTGTATATAAGGGATGCTTTCTATTCCTGAATATTTCTTGTAACTGAATAAATAATGAGGTTAATTCTGACACATCAGGGATAAATTCAGCAATTTCAATATGTAGGACCACTATTTTGGCATACTGAGAGTTAGTAACCATGTTGAGAGTTTCCCAAAAAATCAATTAATACCATAGGAATGGCATATAATTCTGATTTTTGGATAGAATTAAAATAACTTTAAACCACTTTACTTAAATGTTATGATTTTTAACCTGCCTTTCCTTTTTGGTTTGCATCTGTATAAAATGTAGGAGCTCCAGCTATTGGTGTTTCCCATACAATGCAAGGCAGGATCCAGTTAGCTCTCTTTATAAGTTTAATTCTACAGCTTTTGGGGTATTTGTTGTTAATCTCTCCCAAAAAATTACTGCAAGCTCTTTGCCAAGGTTCCCTTTCTGCCCATAATTTGTCTATTTCATCATTAGTTAAAGGTACTACAATTTCTGCTGGGGCTATTTTTGCTAATTGATGAAGTCTCAATTTTCCTTTTAAAATCAACTCAGATCTTTTCCACATAAGTTTTTAATTTTTTACTCTGTTTATTTGGTAGAAATATCCATTCCAATATAATATCTCCCCTCTGCATTAAAATTCCTGTAGGAGAATGCTTAGAGGGTAAAGTAACCAAAATGCAATCAAGCTTTGGATCCACATGATCCACATGTCATTCCTGTATTTCCTTTTCCACCAAAACCAATTCTCTCTCAGCTTCAACTGATAATTCTCTTGGACTATTTAAGTCCTTGTAACCTTCTAAGGTTTTGAACAAATTACTCAGTTCATCATTTTTACCACAATAGTGGTCCAAGATTTGAAATGTCTCCTAATAATCTTTGAAAGTCATTAAGAGTCTATAATTAAGCAGACACCAGCCCACCATCCAGGGAACAACATGTATTGCCATACAGTTAAAGCCACAGAAAATGTGGTGATATATAGATTAACAAAAATGGGCTGAGTTTAAATGTAATAGCTAGTCAGTGGGAGGCCTGAGCTAATGGCCAAACAGTTTTAATAATAAAAATAAAAATTTAAAAAAAGAGTCTGTAACTGATCTCTCCTAATTTTCACCTTTTGGGGCCTAATTTTTTGTAGACCTATTTTATATCCTTAATAATTAATAGAATCTCCTCTTTGTGTCTTTTCAGGAGCAATTTGTAATTCCCAAGAAGGCAACATTTTCTTTACTTCTTCAAACATTTTTTGTAAAGTATCTACATTTGAATCAGCTAGTAAAATGTCCTCCCTGTAATAGTAAACTATAGTTTGAGGAAATTGTTTACATATTACTTCAAACAACTGTCATACAAAATATTGGCACAGGGTTGGGCTATTTAGCATTCCCTGGGGGAGAATCTTCCTTTGATATCTTTTAACATGCTGAGAAATATTATAAGTAGGCACCATGAAGGCAAATTATTCTATTTTTGTCTTGCAAGTGTATTGAAAAGAAACAGTCTTTTAAATCAATAACTATAAGAGGCCATCCTATAGGTAACAGAGTAGGCAACAAAATTCTGGATTGTAGAGAGCCCATTGGCTGAATTACCCTGTTAATAGCTCTTAGAAGTGTTACAATTTTCCACTTACCAGATTTCTTTTTAATACAGGAGAATTCCAAGGGCTGGTTGATTCTTCAATATACTGAGCATTTAACTGCTCTTGTACCAGCTGTTCTAAGGCCTGTAGTTTCTCTGTTGTTAAAGGCCATTGCTGAACCTGTACTAGCTTGTCTATTAACCATTTAAAGGTAGGGCTGCTGCTGTCTTTGAAAGATCAGCAGTTGTTGTGTCCTGTTCTTGTACAATCTGGATGGTTGGTGACTATTCTTTATAATAACTTCTAATATTTCCCCCAGAAACATATGTTAATTTATGGTTTGTTTCTGAGTTTAAAGGAATGTTAATCTGGATATTCCATTGTTATAATAAATCACATTTCGAAAAATGTATGGCATGAGGAAACAGGAACGCATTCTCTTTAGGCTGAGAATTTCATAGAGGTAAGAACTAGTGGCTGGTGTTCTGCTTCTCTGATCCTCAAGCAAGTTTATTAGGGTACACAATATATCACCACACACACATACACACACAAACAAACAGATAAATAAGTAAAATTATAAAGTCACAAATGAAGTAAAAGCAAGTGATCAGGAGAGTTCAAGTTTGGCAGAGACCCTCAGAGTGGACATAGATCTTTCAGCTTGGAAGTGTCAGCCTTATATCCTAACCTAGCCTTAGTTCCTGAAGGCACCTAATCCAACAAGAGGTAGCTCTGATGGTGACATAGCACAGGGGTTCAACACAACCAATTGCTTAAGACTCAACCACTAAATTAGCTGCTTTCAAACTAGACACTAAAAAGCAGATGGAACCAAACTAAAAGCATGTCAGGTGAACTAGGCAGGTGCCCCAAGAAGGCCATGCAAGAGCTGCACAATGTCTCAGCAAGGTTTGTGGGTCAGGCTGAAGCCCATTATATCTACTGAGTTTCAGCTCAACTTCAAACCTTGTGAGTAGCCAGCTAGCTTTTCATTCTTTCAGCTGTCATTGCATTCACACCCACCATGTATCAGGTTCAGAGCCAAGTGTTGAAAGTACAAAGGCTGATTTATTAGGTGAGGTCTCTGTCATGCATTCACTCATCCGTTCTATAAGCCTTATTATTCTCTGCTAGGTGACTGGTGTTTCAGCTCTGGGTTCATAAAAGGGGCCCAGTCTTTGTGGGGCTTAGCCTTTTCTTGGGTAGATATGTGGCTCTCTGTGCATTTATGTGCTTGATTCTTAGTTATAAACTATAAGTAATATGAAAGGGAGGCACTGCACTCTGAAGCAAACAAAACAGAAACCATAGTCTCATCAGGGATTCTAGGGAAGGCTGCTCTAAGGAAATGAGTAGAGAGGTGAAGGGCCAGAGTGTTAGGATTCTGCTGCCACTCCATCTGTGTGACTGCACACGCACAATTCAGGAGCTAAGCAAGGGGTATTGCATCTTATGTCATCAGTGTGCGCTGTTGATTGTGTGTAGGAGTGCATGCATGGTGTGGTCATGCAATCAGTGCATGCATGGCATACCTCAGTAAGCTTGTCTGCTCATGTGCCTGGCAACCCTTAAAAAGCTGGATACAGACTCCTCCTCTTCCTCTCTATTTTGTTCTCTCTTCCCCCCATCATCTTTCTCTCTGCTTTCTGCCTGGTTCTTTTGACCCCCCCCCCCAATAAAGCTCTAATACTGGGTTTTGTTGTGGCTCATGACCTTTCCTCACAGTAACCAGTGCCAGTAACCAGTGCTGCTTATCATTTTTAAAAAACATCACAGAGACTAGGTAAAGAGTTGAAAGAGCATTACAGGCAGCCGAGACAATGGATATGAAAACACTGATTTAGGAGGAATTTAATATAGTCACATACAAACTCCCAGAAGCTCAAGAAATTGGGGTAAAGTTAGCAAAGAAAGAAGGGTAAGAGGTGAGGTGGAGATGCAGGAGGATGCTTAATGCTCAAAAAATTTCCATGGGGGTTCAATAATTGGGACCCAGGGAGTGAGTTTGGATGAAAAATTCAATTTTTGTATTTACTAACTTGTAACTGAACTGAACTTGTAACACCTTTCCATAATGGTTTCTATAATGCTGGTGATGAAAGTCCTCACAACACCAGTGTTTCCACATTGCAGTAGATGTGGGTACTGTTAGTTATTTCAGTGCTCTACCCTGCAAGGAAATGTCATGAAACATGACAAAATCTACTAATAAGAGTTTATTAAGATGAAAGGGACAGAGAATGCCCAGGCCTGTGGGAAACACGTGTGTAGAGAAGAAGAAGGAGCCAGGAAAATGGCACCGGCTTATAAAGGCTAGGCGTGCACAGGTCGACGTAACTACTCCATGTATGTGCGTAGATCACATGGCTACATTGCGTGTGTGCTCATGTAAGCATGCAAAGTCACGGATCCTGGTCATGCGAGACGCCTTGACCCAGAAATGGCTATCTTGACCTGGAACTGGCTAGGCGGAAGTGTCCAGGTCCTCCAGGGGGCATGTTGTGAACCCATCATCTCTGACTATTCCTTTTAAAAAAAGAAAAAAAAATTGTGGTTGAGTGAGTATGGGGTGACGTTTCTCTCAAAGACGGCTTCCAGCTGAATAGTGGGCATCGGTTGGCTCTTGGGGGAATGGGAGGGTATCTTTTGAAGTCCTGGGATGATGGTGGGGAGATCCTGGAATGACGTTCTGCTGTCCCCTTGTTTTGTAGCTGTTCATCCGTGCTGTGGCTGGGAACCTTCTGTTTTACAAGATACTGTTGACATAAAAAAGCTTAGAGAAAAAGAATTATTATTATTTTATTTTTGGAGTTGGCATTTATCTGAGGTAGATCTGGCCTGCCCAGATGGAGACATGTGACATTTATCTGAGGTAGATCTGGCCTTAGTACTCTGCTTAATTTTCTATCTGAGACAAGCCTTATTAGAGGTAGTTTATTTAAGGCACCTGTTTCTGTAGATGTAACTGACCGTCTTATTAAATAAGAAACACAGAGCCAATTCAGAGAAGAAAGCCAAGAGGTCAGAGTGATAGCTAAGAGCTGAGATTAAAAACCTTACCCTTCCTGCCGCTGCTGTCCTACCTCTCCCCAAGAGACCTCTCTGAAAGAGAGCTACTTCCTGTCTGTTTGTGTTTACATAGACTTCCTGTTCTACCTTCTCATTGGTTGTAAACCCAACCACATGACTGCCTCATCACTGCCTGTCTGTACAGACCTCCAGATCTTCTATGGTTGGTATTGAGATTAAAGGCGTGTGTCTCCAATGCTGGCTGTATCCTTGAACACACAGAGATCTACCTAGTTCTGCCTACCAAGTGCTGGGATTAAAGGCATGCACCACCACTGCCCTGGCTTTCACTATGGCTTGCTAATAGCTCTGACCCCTAGGCAACTTTATTTATTAACATACAAATAAAATCTCATTTCAGTACAAATAAAATACCACTATATGTTTCCCTTATTAGGTTAGCATTTAGGAAATGCAGGTGATCAGTTGCTGAGTATTTAACAATGATAGATTGCTGTATTATATTTTTCCTTACCGCCTGGATATTTTTGATGGTCCTTATTTGCCTCTGGCTCTGTGTGGCCCTGGTTGGGAAATGAAGGGGTAATACCTTAGTCCTCTGGAATTGGTGACAAGGCAGTGGATCCTGATGTCCTCTAGAGCTTGAGAGTGGGAGGCCCTGTTTGTTTCATTGTGTATGAAGAGAGATTTTTCTGGGATGGAGGTGAGATAAAAGGTTTTAGATGAGACAGATGGACCCAGTGAGGAAAGCCCTCGAGTTTAGCAGCTGTAGGAGTGACAAGAATTACCTTGAAGGGTCCCTGCCACTTAGGGGAAAGGGGTGAAGGGTACTGGCCTAGAGGGAAGAGAAGAATCTGATCCCCAATGTGTATTGGAGGTGGACAATTATTGTCACACAGCTGAGGTAATGAACTGTCTGCGTAGCTCAATAGAATAGACCTTAGGTGACATAAAAGGAGAGTTAACAGGCTATCTGGAACAGTTGGAGGGTTGGATAAAAGACCTGGTGTTAGAACTGGCCTTCCATACATTAGTTCAAATGGAGAGATTGAAAGAGATTTTTTTGGAAGGGCCCTGAGCCTGAGAAGAGCGAGAGGCAATAATCTTACCCAGTCGAGATAAAGTTCCTGTGACATCTTAGTAAGAATAGTTTTTAAAGACCAGTTGGTATGCTTCACCTTTCCTGAGGATTGAGGATGGTATGGGATATGAAAATGCCAAGGAATGTTAAGAGCCTTAGCTAGTGTTTGAGAAATCTGAGAGGTGAACTCTGGGCCATTGTCAGACTGAAGAGAAGCATGATTTCTTGGAGGAGGTCTGCAACTGTCTGAGCCCGCTTATTAGAAACCGGATATGCCTCCATGAGAGGAGAGGCTGGCAAGGGAAAAGAACTGTTAGAGTCAGTAGAGTGAGTGGCTAGGAGAAGGAAGAGGGGAGCTGCTGGCACGACTGGGATGAGGTGAATGTGTGGAGCAAGAGAAATGGACGCTCCTACCTTAGCTAGCAGATCCCTCCCCATTAAAGGTACAGGGCAACTTGGCACCACTAAGAGTGTGTGTGTGAGAGGGATGCCTCTGAAAATGCAATTGAGTGGTGGTGTCTGATGAGGTAGGTAAGGCTGTCCCCCAACCCTGACAATAGGGAAACGAGAAGGAGAGGTGGGCCCCCAAAACTCTCTCAGGACAGAGTAGGTAGCTCTGGTGTCCAAAAGGAATGAGATGGGGTGCCCATTTACTCTTATTACTACCCTTGGTTCCCTGTGTGAGATGAGAGTGGCCGGGGTGGAAACCGGGCAGTGTCAGTCGTTCCTGTAGGCCAAGCCTAGAAAGTCAGCCAGAGGGTCGTCTTTATCTGGCATTCCTATGTCACTTGGGACATTAGGACAGTCAGCTGACCAGTGACCCTTTTGGCAACACTTTGGACAAGGCTTTGTTGGTGCCCTTCGTGGGCTGGTGGTGCAAGCCTGGGCCCAATGGCCTTCTTTCCCGCACTTGAAACAGGGACCAGACGACTTTCAGGGAGCCGTTTGGATGCTTGCCAGCATCTGGCAGTTTCTTTTTTGGGCTTTTTCATCTCTACCATGGTACACCTTAAATGCTATCACCAGCACATCTGCCTGTGGAGTCAGAGGGCCATTCTCCAAACATTTAAGTTTATCCCTATTGTCAGGGAGGCTCTGTGAGACAAAGTGGGTCATTAGCAGCTGCCTGTCCTCAGGGCTCTCCAGGTCTAAGCTAGTGAACTGAAATAGAGCCTTGGTGAGCTGCTCTAAGAAGTGAGACGGATTTTCGTCCTTATCCTGAATTATCATTTTTAGTTTTTCATAGTTTACTGGTTTTAGGGTGGCCTTACGGAGACCTGTCAGGAGACAAGTAATAAACCTATCTCTGACTAGACAGCCACCCTGGGTGTTATAGTCCCAGTGTGGTTCTTGGTTAGGAACTGCCTCAGCTCCTGGGGGTGTGAAAGGTTAGTCTGATGAATTTCATCTGCATGGGTCCTAGCCTGTTCCCATACCCACCTGTGCTCCTCAGGAAGTAAATTATTAGAAAGTATCATGTATATATCATGAAAGGTGAGACTATAAGATTGAGTTATATATTGAAACTGTTTAATAAAGGAAACAGAATTAGAAGTATAAGAACCCAGCTTACTTTCTATCTGAGAGAGTTCTGCTAGAGAGAATGGAACATGAACTTTAATAGGAGGTTTGTTAGCAAGATCTAGAGTGAGAGATTCCAGAGTCAGAGAATCCTCCGGTTTAGGCATAGCTAGGAGCATATGAGCAGGAGAGAAGGAATCTAGAAGGGATGGTTTAGCACTGAGAAAGAAGAAAACAACTCTTTCCATTTGCCTGTTCGCTTATAGAAATTAGAGAACTTCCGTAAAATATCGGGATCTAAGGAGCCGATCTGCGGCCATTTTTTGTTGTTTTTTAAAGCATATTTGGGCCATTTCTTAGTACAGAGATGGGTCAGCTTAGGAATCTTCATGTAAGGCATTAAGCTGAGAGGTTTTAAAGCTTCAAGAAGACAGCCTAATGGAGAGGAAGGACTAATAGGGTTGGAAGCCTTGTTTCCCATGTCGGCAGCAGAGAGGCAGAAAAATAAAAAATTAAGAAAACAAATGTGATCCGGAGCCAAGGCCCCTGGCATCCACAAGGCCAAGGATGGATACCGGGCACAGGCCGCTTCTTGGCTCGTCAGCCACAGAAGCGGGGGTGGGGGGTGGGGGGATGGGGGGTGGGGGGGTGGGGGGTGGGGGGGTGCCACGTGAGGCAAGGATTCCCCGGGAATCCGGACAGCGTCTGCCACTTCATCAAGCCAGATGAATGTGTTGGCCTCATGTGGCCCCCAGGATGCACCCAACAGCAGTGGTCCCACTACGAGAAATACCTCAGGCTGCAGATGTGGGAGATGGCTAGAATTTTAGGCCTGTGATAGGGGCTGACTGTAGCCAATAAAGACCGTGGCCGGGGATTCCCCTGGTCTCAAGAATACTTGTGAGGCACCGGACGCTCAACGGTCGTTCTCACAGATTCAGGAAATTGTTTACGCTGACCGAAAAGTAGGAGGACTCACCAATCGGAGAAGCGGTGTTGGATGTAATTAATTTGCGGCCAGGCAAAATGGACAGCGGTCTGTCGCGTACGGAGCAGAGTTCCTAGTTAATGTGAAGCAGTCCCTGGTTTACGGGTTTCCAGGCGCAGGGTGCCTGGAAGCGCCCACTTAGTTTCAGCACCAAATGTTAGTTATTTCGGTGCTCTACCCTGCAAGGAAATGTGACAAAACATGACAGAATCCACTAATAAGAGTTTATTAAAATGAAAGGGACAGAGAGTGCCCAGGCCTGTGGGAAACACGTGTGTAGAGAAGAAGAAGGAGCCGGGAAAATGGGGCATGCACAAGTCAACGTAATTACTCCACGCATGTGCATAGATCACATGGCTACGTTGCGTGTGCTTATGTAAGCATACAAAGTCACGGATCCTGGTCACACAAGACGTCTTGACCCGGAAATGGCTATCTTGACCTGGAACTGGCTAGGCGGAAGTGTCCAGGTCTGCCAGGCATGCGCAAACATGCCCAATTGTGGGGATGTGTTGTGAACCCATCAGGTACCACATTCATTGTCTTGAAATTATGATGCCTATGAAATTATGAAAGCCACCATTATAATGTATTAATGGAGAAGCATACATTACTCTATTGCCCTTTTAATATGCTCATAATTGTATTTCAATACAATTTATTAGTTCTGAGTACTTTACCTCTTGCTGACATCATTCAGAGAACAAGTTTGTTGTTTTGCTCAAAAGGACCATTGAGCTAATATTCCCCCAATCAGCTTTCAATCCATAGAATGTAGTTTGGTGCAAGAATGGGCTGAACTATGAAAGTGACAGTCCTAGTGACCCTGGAAAATTACAAAAGGCAATCCTTGTCCAGTTTGGGCAAACACCTAACCAAGGCAGCCAGGAGAGGTCCTCTCAGAGTTGATTCCTGCCTTGTGAGGGTGAAGGTAGACCAAGTAGGAGACAACCATCCCACCACATCTGCCTTAGCATGGGCTTGAATTGCTTTGCTCCAGAATATCAGCCATCCCCACCTCCATTACTATGTCCCATTACCATGAAGACAACCTAGTTTGCAGGGTGGAATTCAGGGAGAGGTGAATTCTCTTTCCCTGTGATTTATTTATTTATAATCTCTCACTTGCTTGCTCTTTCTCATTCTCAATCTCTCTGTTCATTCATTCATTGCTTAGCTCTGCCTTTCTCTCCCTCTTCTCATTCCTACTGTCTCTTCTCTTTGATTTTTATATCTTTTCTCTCTGCTTCTCCCATTTCTCCTTCTTCTCATGTAACTCCTTCTACCTCAGGTCATTTCTTCTTTATTCTCCTGCATTTATTCCTTAGGTTGCTTTCAAAGCTGCCATGAAGACCCAGAAACTAGACAGCAGAATATGTAACTACTAGTTAAGACTTCTCTCTGCTTAATTGTTTCCCCCCCGCCCAGGCAGTGTAACAACTCTGGCTCTCCTGAAACTCACTCTGTAGACTAGGCTGGCCTTGAACTCACAGAGATCTGCCTACCTCTGCCTCTTGAGTGCTGGGATCAAAGGTGTGATCCACCACTGCATCTCTCTTCTTAATTTTTAAAGCGGAAAAACAAACAAACACAAAACAACAACAACAACAAAAAAAAAAAAACACTCAGAGAGCTGATAAGCCACAGTCAGAATTACAAGGTAGGCTTTTTACATCCTCACTCCCAGCCATAATGCATAGGCCCCTGGCACAGCAAAGACTATCTGGAACCAGAGATAAACAAGACAGTCATGCAACACAGCCAAGTTCTCAAAACAGAGTTCACAGGGCCTTCCCTTTCTGCTAGTAGTCTTTATCAGTGTCCATGGAGGAGAAGGGAGGAGGTCATCATCTGCTTCATCAGACCACTCTGCCTTGTCTACAAGGGACAAGCTCATGGATGCCCGAAGGTAAGGCTGGCCAGCATTTTAAAGAAAAGAAAACAAAAGAAAAGAAAAGAAAGAAAAGGAAAGGAAAGGAAAGGAAAGGAAAGGAAAGGAAAGG
>CABHPR010131005.1:5381-26842 GCA_902168415.1 Peromyscus melanophrys | reverse complement strand
AGGAAAGGAAAGGAAAGGAAAGGAAAGGAAAGGAAAGGAAAGGAAAGAGAAGAGATAAGGGTGAATTGAAATGGGTGCAGCTAGCTCACAGTCAGTTAATTGAACTGCACCAAAGTTAAGAAGGGCAAGACAGCTAAAGATTTTCAATCTTCCTAATAGAGAAGAAGGAAGGAAAGGAAATTTCCCATTAGAGAAGGGACAAATTTTTAATCAAGAAAAAAGGATTGTTCTGGTAAAAAGGTGAAAAATTTTTTGAAACTAGGCCTAAAGATTTTGAGGCCCTGTAGAGGAAGGATGAAGGAAAGAGAAAAGCCTCTTTCCAGTGGTTATGGAGGAAGAAAAGGCTCTTTCCAGTTTAAAGAATTTTCAGGATAGCTGAAACTCTGAGCTCTTTCTGCCTGTCAGCACAGAGCACCAGCATCTGAATTACAAAGAGTCAGCAGGTGGGCCTCACTGCTGCTAGCTGAACAAGCAAATGAGCCCAGAGGTTAGAAGTTTTGTTCTCTGTTTAATGTTTTTTATTTTTCCCTCAGAATGGGAATAATTCAATATTTAGGATCCCTTCCTGGGAAATGTTTTTCTGTTTTTTCCCTTATGGTGGGAATAACTCATTATTAGTACTCCCTTCATGGGAGTTAGAGAAAGGTTAAATGGAAGTGCGTGCTGCAGTGCTAGAGATGGCCCAGAGCAATGGGCTGGCAGGTATGTGCCGGCGGGAGGCATAGCCATAGCCCCAAGGCCAAGAAGGGGAACAGACTCTCGGGTGGGCAAGCGAGCAGAGGCCTGGGGAGGGACAGGCGCTAAAAGTTTAAATGGGCCCAACTTCTGGCGAAAAATGGTTTCCATCAGGACATGGAATGCTAAGTCAATGCTGTTTGAATTTCCAGGGATGTTAATCTTTCATTGTATAAAGGATGTTCTGTTCAATTGATTGTCTTAGTAAATGTCTTGATGAATGTTTGATTCTCACGGTAGATAAACTAAAGGAACAGGATTCATAATTTTGAACTATATATTAGGTGTGCTCTTCTCTGTTGATCATTACTGAAAATTTTGGCTCTGCTCTTTAAGTTGCTTTCTAGAAATTCTTGGAAATTCTATAGAAATATAACACCTGAAATAGATTGGGTTGTTAGCTTATTAAATAGTGTTGTTGCTAAGATAAACCCATAAAAAATAATCTCTTACTGATAAAGAGGTTACATAATTATTTTTCCAGTAAATAAAATACAGGTAAATTGTTTGGTCCACATTGTTAATAATTGGCTATTTACATTAATGTGTTATTTGAAATCTATAAGAAAGGATCCTCTTTTTAAGACTTTATAAAAATACTCCAGAGTATTACCTAAAGTTACTTCTTCAAATCCTATAGAGATTGTATTTAATGATTTTGTAATTGGCATATGTAAAAAGGACCATGGAACAGAAGCTGGTGATAGAATTGTTCAGTTGTTATTGCTTTCATATTTTAATTGCAAAATGGCGCCTATGTGTAGAACTGGAGGCTTTGAAAGTACAGGAAAAAAGTGTTTTGACAAACAGTTATCAATGATAAGCAGCTTAAATTAAAAATAAAATTATATGGGATTGAGATTGAAAGATTACTGGATTCTGGTGCTGGATATATCTATAATTTCACAAGAAACCTGAGATCCCAACTGGCCTCTACAAGAAGTCAGGAAAATGGAGGCTGTTACAAGATCTTAGAGCTGTAAATAAAACCATGCTTCTCATGGGAGCAACACAGCCTGATTTGCCTGTCCCTGGGGCAATACATAAATACTGACATTTAATTGTGATTGATTTCTATGGATGATATTTTATTGGCTGCTAAAGATAAAAAAAAAATGTTTTTGATGCCTTTTCTAAATTACAAGAGGTTCTTAGCCAGGCTAATTACAGATAGCCCCAGTAAAGGTACAGGTATCCTTTCCCTATCATTATTTAGGTCATGAAATGTTACGCACAGGTATACGTCCACAAAAGATTACTCTGTGTACGAATCAGCTATGCACACTTCATGATTTCCAAACATTCTGGGAGATATTCAATGGCTTCAGCCCACTTTAAAGATTCCAACAGGTCAACTTTGTCCTTTGTATGATGTCTTAAAGGGTGACCCTGACCCTTTGTCTATTAACAGCTGGAGGGTGAACAGCCCTACAATGAGTGCAGGAGGCCCTGGAACAGGCTCACATGCATTATATAGATCTTTCTTCTCCCTTGTTGTATTTGATATTTTGTTTTTCCCATTCACCTACTGGAGTGTTTTGGCAAACAGGTCCTATTCTGTGGGTACATTCCCCAGCTTCTCCAGCAAAAACCATCACTCCTTATCCTCAGGCTGTTGCTCAGATTATATTTAAGGGAATCAAGATCAGTGTTCAAACTGGTGACCCCATACACCCAGTCTCAAATAGCATGGTTGCAAACTAATGATAATGATTGGGCCATATTGACATGCTCCATGCAGGGTCAGTTTGATACTCACTACCCTGCCAATGATGTGTGTCAATTTTTAAATTGCATCCTGTTATATTTCCCAAGAATACAGATGACTCCTATTCCTCAGGCCCGTGT
Source organism: Peromyscus melanophrys (assembly GCA_902168415.1). Taxonomy (NCBI): domain Eukaryota; kingdom Metazoa; phylum Chordata; class Mammalia; order Rodentia; family Cricetidae; genus Peromyscus; species Peromyscus melanophrys. The sequence continues at coordinate 24,259 of CABHPR010131005.1, read as the reverse complement.
GGTATTTACTGATGGCACTTCACGTAGTTTTGCTGTGGTAGTTTCTGGTAACACAGTGAAGAGAATAAAAGTCCAGGGTACTTCCGCCCAGATGGCAGAGATACAGGCACTGTTGCTTGCTTTACAGATGTTTTCTGATGACTGTGTAAATATTTATACTGATAGCCAATATGTGGCACATGCAATTATGACTTTGGAGACAACAGCCTACATACCATCCATTTCTCCCATTCATGAATATTTATTGCAAGTGCAAGGACTCATATGGTCCCCGCTCACATAACCTTTATGTGGGCCATATTAGAGCTCATACTCAATTGCCTAGACCTCTAAGTGAAGGTAATCAGAGGGCTGATGCCATTACTCATATGGCTGTCACATTAATTTGTTCTGCCTTTGAAAAGGCTACTCAGTTGCATCAGCATTATCATCTTAATGCTGGATCTCTTGGTCATCATATGGGCATAACCCAGGAACAAGCCATCCATATAGTTAAAACATGCCCTCTTTGTGCTGAATTTTTACCTATTCCTCATTTGGGAGTTAATCCCTGAGGACTTTTACCTAATCATGTGTGGCAGATGGACATCACACACGTGCCTTCCTTTGGAAAATTACAATATGTTCATGTGCCTATTGATACATAGTCCTCTCTAATTTTTGCCTCTGCCCATTCAGGGGAAAAGGTTAAGGATGTAAAGAATCATTGTCTTCATGCTTTTGCTTATATGGGAGTGCCAAAATGCATAAAGACTGACAATGGTCCTGCCTACAGCAGTACGGGATTTTCAAAATTCTGCCAAGATTTTTCTATTACTAATAAGACTGGTATTCCTTATAATCCTCAAGGATAGGCTGTAGTAGAACACTGCCATCGTATCTTAAAAACATATTTTGCTAAAGTAAAAAGTGGGGAGCAAGGGGTTCATCTCTCCTCTCCACATTCTATTCTTTCCCTTGTTTTACATAATTTAAATTTTTTTATCGGTGGATTCTGCTAGAGTATCCACTGCAGATAAGCACTGAAGGGCTCCTGTTGCAAATCATCCTCTGGTGCAATGGAAGGATCTTTCTACTGGCACTTAGAGGGGACCTGATCCTGTGTTGGTGTGGGCCTGGGGATCTGTTTATGTCTTTCCACAGGACAATGAGGTTTCTCTTTGGGTTCCTGGGCACTGTGTGCACCCTGTGGCTGCTGCTTAATCCCAACATGGCAGAGACCTATTGGGCCTTCGTAAAAAACTCTCCCCTTCTGATGCCAATGGGGATTGAGTGCCCAATATGGCCAGCCTTGGCAAGCATTAACATAAGCCTAGGAACTGTAGCCATGTGGTTGGATTCTTCAGAAGGTAATTTATGGTAACTGCTTTTTCAAGTATGTTTGAGAACGTGTCACTCAGACACCTTGGAGATTAAGGATAACCCTGAAGGTCACTGACCTCCATCTGTTAACAATAGCATGCCAGCTAAGCCTTTTCATTTTCACAATTCTCTTCAAGCTGGTATAGTACCTACCTTTTCAGGAGTGGCTTTGTGCAACATTTATTGGCCTCCTGAAATTCATCTAGCCTTTTGAAGATAACTTAAAATTTATGAGCTTGAATGTAACTATTATAAGACCTTTTAGTTCTGCTCCTTGTTTACTGTCTGTTTTTCTTTATGGTTCTTAGTTGTTCTTTTGCAGATCTGCCAGCTTAAGTCATGCTGGGATCAAGAAAAATGGGCCTTGGTGGTTTGTGTTCCTGGAGCTGTGTCCATGCCAGTGGACTGTGGCAGTTAGACACAGGTGATGCTCACACACTCCAGAAGAGAATTTGACATCGCTGCGCCATTGTTGCTGTTATAGCAGTGCTGGCCACTACTGCTACTGTTTCTGGGATTTCTATTTCATAATTGGTTACTACAGCTAGCACAATGGAGACCCTGGCAGCAAAAGTAGCTACCACAGTTAATTACTCTTTCATTCTATTGGGCATGATAATTTTAATTCAGCAGTTATATACATTTCAATTGGCTTTGAAAGTTATAAAATTTATAAACTCAAGCTCCACTTGCTTTTGGGATACCACCTTATGAGGACTCCAATTTGCAGTAAGGAAGGGAATGGCTCAATTGCCTTTAGTCTACTAGCTATGGGTGGGTTAGGACTTCTGTTGGTCTTTTCTGTGTCAGACACACAGATTACAAGCCCAGTGCCACTTTGAGATCTTTGGCAGCAGTTAACTTTACAGCTCATGTTGTTGAGCCTGTATGATAATGAGTATTCAGAGATGGGTAATGCCTGGGGGGTACTTTCCAACCTAAGACAGAGCACTTGTGTGGCCTGGGCAGGTGTCTCTGTGATGGGTAAGGCAACCTGCTAACATCCCATGCAACCTAAGTCAGAAGCTCATTTTTTAGTAAAAAGGGAGGACTTTTAGGGCCCTGGCCCCCTATTCTGGGTAGCTGTTGCCTTGCTTGCCAACCTTGACCAGATGTCCTCCCTATGCTGATTCCCTGCTGATTTCCTTCTTTGTGAATGCTCACCGGAGGTTCTTTGTTCTTGTATCCTGCATTTGGTGCAAACAGCTTAGATGCAAGAATGTAGAACTTTGGTAGTGAACTTCTGCCCTCTGGGGATCCTCCACTGTGCTGTAAGCCTGTATTTAAGGTTTCCTCCCTCTTTCAATAAACAGCATTCTGCATTCTGCTGGGAGGAACGACCCGCTGTCTTTTGTCTCTGTTTTTTAATCCACAGCCCCTTGCTCAGACATGGTGAATGGGTGGTGGTAGCACGGGCGCTACTGCAACAATGGAACACAGCCTTTTTCCAGACGGTGAAGTGAGCATATCTCTCTGCTCCCCAGCATCAGACCCAGGGCATGAAATCCTCCTTAGAGGGGACCAGTGCTGAAGAAACAGGAAGTCCAGTGTCACATTGCTGACCACTAAGGAAAGCCAGTAACAGTGGGCAGAGGGGAGGACAAGGTGACAATGACTGTTATGACTTCTGTTGGGAGTGAAGAAGGGACAGACTGGGGCTCTTGACCCCATCTGACTCCCTCTTCAGCTTCTAGAGCATTTGCATGCTCCCTATAAACATCACAGTAGCACTGTCTGATAATTTCCAGTTTCCTTGCTTGAGCATGAAGCCTGGCAGTGAGTCAGAAGCTGTGTCATTCTGGTTTTTAGTGTGGGAGTTTGGGGGAAGCAAAATTCTGCCCACAGAAATAGGATAGATAGGGGGTGCTAATAAAAGGAAATAAGGCAAGAAATAACAGAGATGGAGGAATAGTCCCAAGACTAAGTGACACAGAATCCAGGAACATAGTAAAAACAACACACAGCTGAGAGCAGGCTGGAGAACCCATGGTTGCTCAGGAGAGAAACAGTCATTCTGCACCCTGGAAAAACACAGACACAAGGTGGCCAGTTTTCTATATTTTTGCAAAGAAAACTGAATTTTTTTTTCAATATGAAATCTGATTGTTAAGCATTGAAGATAAATGCAGTTGCTCTTAAGTATTCTGCTAGGTGTGTCCACACAAGAGGGCTGTATACGGCATGGGGTCCCAACTGTCACTCTCAGAAGCGTTGAGACACCCTGTATGGGGCCCAGCACTCACATTTAGCATTGAGACACACAAATGCAGATCCTTCTTAAGAAGGAGCCATCCAGGTTCAGACCTATTTTCAAACACGAATTGTTAATGAGCTGGAAAGGAAAGGAATAAAACCCATTATGAGCTCTCTAAGAAAGCAGCTCGAATTCATGGGTCATTTGCTATTGATTATTGGAATGCACACCATTGTTCATGCCTGCTGCTGTCTTTATAGCCTGTCTTCAGAGCTTTTTACACTTTCAGAAGCATGCCAATCACTCCTTTACCACTCCCCATAATCAAAACAAATGATCTTGCTGTGCATGTAAATGAGATATGAGGATCTACAGTGTTCTTCCCAGGAGAATATATCACACATTATGCTCACCATATATGAGTTTTGCCATAAAATAACTTTGGAGTCCATCAGAAATACATCTCTCCCAAACTTCTGTTGCCACCCATTCTGAGCATCCAGAAGTAATGGGCAAACACTGATAGTAAGAACTGAGCTTGGTGTTGGGCTCCACTGTGTAGCACAGCCCCCACCAGCACCATTCAATGCCCACAGGTATCTTACAAAAACACATTTACATATTATACATGTTTATTTACAGCCCCTTCTTTCCACTGCCAAACAACTTCTTATGACAGTTCAAAGTGTTGTTAATCACATGTTAGTCTGGGTAGACACAATAAACTCAGTTTGCTTACTTATCACCTCCTCTCACTTCTTTTCCATCAAACAAAAGCTTGTTTCTTTCTTTTCTAACAGAAAAATGTGCTTCTGTGAGCATCTGCCCAGAGTAGTGGCCTTTGTTTTTCCCTCTGACACAATGTCCTGCTGGGAAGGTGGGAATTCCACTGCCCAGCCTTCCATCCTGGGAATTCCCTCCAGGATAGAACTCTTCTGAACCCACCCTACCCCCAACCTCCAGCCTTTCAGGATCTTGTCAGATAAGCCTAGCTGGCCTGAAACCCATGATCTTGGATCTCAGGTATACATCACCATGCTGAACTAACAATACAAGTGAGGGGTTTTGTTGTTGTTGTTGCTTTGAGTTCATTGTTTGTTTGTTTGTTTTTTCCTCCCAGTCTTGGGGGTAGAGCACAGGCCTTACATACCTTTCTGAACTACATCCCCAGTCCTGTTATTTAATCTTGTGGTTCTAACTTATAACATTTCTAATTTTCCTACTTATTTTGTCTGTTTATTCACCATTTTCACAGTAAATGTTACTTCTTTATATTAAATAAAGTTATCAAGTCCTCTTCAGTGATATCTCATCCAAATTATTTCTTCCTAGCCTTGATTTTGGCAATTCAATCTGTTTAAAGGAGAGATCCAAAGAGGAGGAGGGGATTGGAGAGGGAAGGAGGTGGAGATGGCTTGGAGGAGATGTGGGGAGGAGGAGGAGGAAATGGGAGGAGGAGGGAGACAGGAAACAGCAGTGGTAGTACTGCATTTTCACAGTGGTGGGGGTGGGGGTGAGTTATTGAACTGTGTTCTTTCTGTTTCTCAGCATTTTACACGTTATTTTAATTTCCCTATGTAAGAAATAAGATACTAGTAATAAGAAGTGTATTTTTTAAATACAATTATACAAAAAGGGGGCACCAGCATAAAGAAAAGGTCAAAACTGGCATGCTTATTTTAAAGTCCCTTAATTGCAAGACATTTCTGTCCCCTTCTCCCATAAGCTGGGATTTGCCCCCTTCCTAAATTCCTCATCTTGTTGGTTTAGGACACAAAACCTTATCTAATGAATAATTTGGGGCTCAAGACTGCCCTCTTTCAGATAGTGGACTCAGTTGCTTAGCAGATTGCTTGTAGCAGCCAGCTGCCAGGTAGAGGAGAGGGGCGCCCAGCACCACCTGCTTATCTATAACTCTGCTGGGCTCTAATTGCACCTCACACTGAAAATGGATGTTAATAATTTATTTCTTATACATATAAAACAGTTTATGCCAAACCTTACATTCTAAACCTTTGTTAGAGAAACAAGAATGTAGAAAAAGTGAAGTCAGCGAGAAAACAAATAAATACTAATAGGTGCAACTTCAAGGTGGTCACAAAACACTGCATATTACTCAGTGACTGAGGCATCACCAGAAAGGCCACACCAAGCCATGACATACTAATATGCAGACTATGCCTAGACTACACAGTCTGCCTTGACTCCTCAAGTGAAGGTCACGTGACTCAGCTTCTCTAGCAACCACTGGACAAGGCAATGACAGTCAGTATTACTTACCACCAGGCACAGGGGCTCTCACTCTTGAGTGCTGGTGATGGCAGCAGTGGCAGTGAAAGCAGCTGCAAGGGTTTCAGGACCTGTGTTGTTACTGTTGCCAGGCCTGCACCAACTGTGAAGCAAAGCTACCAGGCAAGGCATGGTAATCAGATTTTCTTTTCTTTATTGCTTTGTTGGTTTTTGTTTGATTATTTGTTTGCTTGTTTTTGGGGGGACAGGGTCTTTTAATATGTAGCCCAGGCTAGCCTCAAACTCATGATCCTTCCACCTTAGCCCATGCTGGGATTACAGATGTGTGTTATTATTTGCTTGCCTGAATGTCTTTGCATCTTAGAAAAGCTTATTTTAAATTAAAATTAAAATCTCTCCTTTTGGCCTTTGGCTACCAAGTGTCATTCCAGCTTCTTTATAAAGGAGATCCAAATTGTGTACACTATCATCAACACTTCCTAAATCACAGGGCCACTAGTGTCCTACCAGTCTCCTGAAAAAGAATATAAAGCCCAGTGGAGACTGAAAGTGCTCAGAATGCAGCTTGGGGAGTGTTCACACCCAAACTAACAACTGTCCTTCTGGTCCTCTTCATTTCTTGAATGTGGTCTACATCCTATATTTTATTAATATAGTAATCCAGGAAATGAAAATAAATGCTTCACTGAGTTCTGTGAGGCACTCTAGCAAATTAGTCAAACTCAAAGAAGTTATGGGGCTGAGGAGGAGGACGAGAAGAAGAAGCCTTTTGAACAAAGGGACTTTCAGTGATAGGGGGCTAAAAAGAGCTGAACATCCAAGTGGAGTTTCCTGGTGCTAAAGGCATGGCCCAACTATAGAGTTCTTGTTTACAATGCACCAGTGAGTGGTTGAGGATATGGCTCAGTGGTAGTAGAATGCCTGCCTAAACTTCATTAGCATAGGGCTGGGATACCGCCCAGTAGTAGACCTCAAGATTTGAAAACAGGAAGCCCTGACTAAACAAATAAAAATAGCTTCCTACCTCACCATTTTCCATCTAACTTTCTGGCCCTTGCTTGCAGGGCAAGTTTGCCTGAGCACTGCCTGTGACTTCCTCCCTCCTTCCCTTAAGGACCATTTAATATGATGGTCTATTTTTTAACCTATGAGAAATAGCCTGTAAGATGTTGGCTTAGTGAGGGTAGTAAGATTTAAAACCCACTGCCACTGTACTTTCCACACAGAATGGCATGCAATGCCTTTTCCTAAAACAACTTGCTTAGATTTATTCTGACAATTTGACTTGCATGCACAATGCAAAAAACTATTTCATCAAGTCATCATCAATAATCAAGGAGACTAATAAGCAAATATATCAAGACCTCTTTCCCAGGATTTTGTAATAAAGAAACAGTTGATGATGGACAGTCAGTGATGGTGAAAGTGCTAGAGATGGGGGTAGCAATGGGAGAGGTAGGAAACCTGCACATCTCAGAAGGCCATAGAACATGTCACTGATGGTTGTCATACCATCTACCCTCTCCTAAATCTCAGTCTCTCAAACATACTAAAGTGACTATTAAAGCATATGATTGCAAGATAGAAAGATTGGAAAACACAAAAGACACCACAGGTCGCCCTATGCCACAAAGATGTCTTTGGCTCCCTCCCCTCGGAATTCCTCTTACCTCATTCTCCTTTTGCAACCTGGTGACTGGGGGTAAATGAACAAATCATTCAGTCCATGGAGCCATTTTTCAGTTAATGGAATCTCTCTTAAGTTGAAATGTGGACCTATTGTTGGCATTCTGGCCCATCTGCCCTGTGTCTTGATGTAAAGCATCTTTTAAGGATAAAACCCCTTCCTTCTTCTTCCTCTCCCCCTTCCTGCCTTTCTCTTCATGAGGTGTGCACACTTCTGCTTTTCCTCTTTCCTTCCTGCGCTCGCTTGTGCTCTCTCTCTCTCTCTCTCTCTCTCTCTCTCTCTCTCTCTCTCTCTCTCTGTCTCTCTCTCTCAATAGATTCTCCACATGGATGCTGTGTCTGCATGGTATGAGTAACTTTCCACTGTGCCATGCTGTCCACTGCCACATCTGTATGGCATGTCTACCTCACCCACTGGGGCACCTTGGCCCAACCTGCCACCTTAGGCACTTGGGGGTCCCAGATTTCTCTGGCTGCCAAATGAAAGGGGTGGCAGATGAGCCACAGATATGTCTGGCCACTTGACTGTATTTCTGCCTGATTTTTGAATGCTTGAGGTTCTCTGTTCCTATCTGTTTAATTTGTCTTGAGAAAAAGAAAAAAACCCACATGGCTATGTGGTCATTCACCATTTTTACTAAGGGCAACGGGAAGTCACTTCCTGGCTGTTCAGACATTATCTTTATTAAGGGCAGTGGGAAGTCACTTCCTGACTCAAGCATGGCCGGGCCTTCTCCCATGCCATGATAGGATAGCAACACTTAAAATGCTTGAGAGATTTTTAACCTTTTAAAAAAAAATGTCATATTTTCTCCCTCTTAAAATAAGATACTTTATTTTTTGCTATTGTAGGAAGACATTTGAGAGATTTAAATGCTTCAGATTACTTTCCCCTCCTATGATATTGTTATACTAAGATTTCAAAAGTTCAGATTTTAACATTAATAGAATTCTGATACTGTCTGGGTTACAAACTCAGGATTTTAAATTTTCCTCAGTTGTCTTCTAAATATAAACTTATCTCATCAGTCCAAAGACATCTCTTTCCAATCTGTACCTGGCTCTCTCCAAGCACAAATGTACATACCTTTTAACCCAAATCTGTAATTTTGCTATGACTCAAAGGTATGAGCCTAGATACCCATTACCTGCTTTTCTCTGATTTAGATTTCAATACTGATTGAGAATACTAATATATCTAAAACTTTTATGTCCTTTTATAAAATTAAAATTCATATAAGCCTCAAAGGATCAAAAGAATCCATTGAATCCACTTCTCAGAAGTCACAAGGACTCCAGGTAAGTACAATAGTACATCTTGAGTTTTCAAACTTCTCCCCTTCCTAATCACTAAGTCTGTGGGCCTAAAGCTTCCAAATAAGTTCATAAATTTTAACTTTTGTCTCTAGTCTATCTGCTTCAACAGGTTTTCCCCTTGGCTGACAGACACATCCAAGCATCAATTAATGACTAATCTGCTCTAAATGACCACAAGCTCTAGACTTGCTTAAGGCTGATGTGATGTGGACCAGTCCAGCCAAACATAATTGTTTCCTGTCTCTACAGTGAGATCAGATGACCACATTCTTCTGATAAACACCCCATTGCCTGGGTTCCTACCGTACTTTTGACTAGCCTCTCAGTCTTGTTGGGTACTGAACACCTGTACCTCGTTTCAGCTTGAAGGAGCTATAGAAGAGAGTACATCATCATCATCCCCCCACCCTGCAAACAGGCTATAGAGCTAAGTCAAGGAGAAACTCCCTGGAATAGGGGACAAAATGTCTACTTATAATGCCCATTGATATCCTAAAAAACTGGGCCCAGACTTGTCAATAATAGATTTATTAACTAAAATGATTCTTCAATAAGATAAGACACTTGACCTTCTTTATGCAGAACCAAAAGGGTATTATATAACCTTAAGAAATTATTATTTCTATATAAATCATTCAGGATTATAATCTGAGACTCCATATCTCTTAACTCTTATTGACACCTTTACAGGATGGATGCACCTCCACCTCCAGAGAAACAGCAGATGTGATGGTTCATATACTTCTAAAGAACACATCATCCCTCAATTCACTGCTTATGCCTCCTCTCCAGGCTCAAGTGGGCACCTATCCAGCAAACAGAACCTGGTTCCAGGATGCTCCAATAAAGGGCATATCTGCTCTTGTGTCTCACTCATTCACCCTTGCCTCTTCTGTACAACCAGGGCATTTCTCCGTCCCATTTTTCTGGTACATTTCCCATGGCTGGCCCTGCTAATGAGGCCAATGATAACAATCTATTTTTTTCTCCTAGCAACTTGCCTTTTCAGGTCTCTCAAGGAACAGATGCCTGAGATCTCCATGTCTGAGATCTCCATGATGATAGCCAACTGAATACTTCTTCACTCACACCTCCTGCCATGTGTGACCCCGACTCCCAAATTCCCCCTCCCATTTTGCCCCTTGTCAGCAGTAAGCAGTCTCGAGAATTCATCACCCTTACTCCCCCACTTGCTAGCCATAACTCACCTTTTTATAATAATCAAAATGGAGGAATGTTGGCATTTTGGCTCATCTCTTGGGGACCCACTCTGAACCCTGATGTAAAGCCTCCTTTAAAGAAAAACTCTTCCCTTCTTCCTCTTCCCCTTCCTCCCTTTCTCACCATGAGGTATGCATACCTCTGCTTTCTCTCTCTCTCTCTCTCTCTCTCTCTCTCTCTCTCTCTCTCTCTCTCTCTCTCTCTCTCTCATAATCAACATAGATGTTGTGTTTTCTACATAGATGTTGTGTTTGCATGGTATGAGTAACTTTCCACTGTGCCATGCTGCCCACCACCACATCTGTGTAGTGTGTCTCCCTCATCCACTGGGGTACCTTGGCCCAATCCACCAAGGCCTCCCACATGCCATATTATTACACCTATATTTTGAATTGCTCATAGGCCACTGGTTAATTCAGGAGTGAAACACCCATCATAGGGTCATCAAGCTCCGGGACCTAGGTTCTATTTACTCACTAGGCACTTACTAAGCAGCTAGTTTGTGCTGGACAGTCTCAGGCTCTGTGTGAGTGACTGAAGAGAAGTGCTAGACACAGTCTTTGGTCGTCAGAAAGGACTGATATAAACAGAATAAACTAAATCAAGGAATTGCATTATTACACATCAGAGGGCACCATCTTGTTTCAGCCACAACTGGGTCTGGGGATACAGTGTCTGGAAACCACTGAAGCTCACAGAGAATCTTCATGAACAAGGAGAAGAAGAGAAAGAGGAAGGAAAAAGAAGAGGAGGAGGAGGAGGGGAAGGAGGAATATGAGAAGGAGGAGGAGGATAAGAAGGAGGAGGAAGAAGGGAAACAACACATTGCTAAGGCTGGCCTCAAACTCCTGTTCCTCCTGTTGTAGCCTCCCCACTGCTGAGATGACAGACATGTACTACCAGGTCTGGCACAATCATTAATACCTTATGCTGGCCTCTCTTGCTGAAGGTTGCTCACCTCTTTTACATAATGCTGATCTCCATGAGGCAAGGAATTGTCTGCAATCTTTACTGTGTCTTCACTGAATACTCTTTGGCTATAATGGAAATTCAATAAATATTTCATTGAGTCATTCAGCAAATATTTACTGAGCACCAACTGTGTACCAAGCACTAAAACAGCATTTAAAAAAATACATTAGTTGACTAAAGCAGCTCTCAATTTTTTTTTTTGTCAAATCAATGAATAGCACATACAACAGAGATTATGACACTAAGTAACAAGCAGAAGGAAGCTAGCAGCACATTCATGGGGGGAATAACACAGGTTATTCAGAAGGCACAGTAAGAATCAACAAGATCCTCTCTCCTGGTGAACCTATCATGAACCCCATGACCAAAGTTTAGTTCCCACAAACCTACAGCCTAAAGAATGCCCTCCAGTCCCTCCTGGCCTACAGGGAGCTGAAAAAGCCATGGTTCAACTCCCATCCTGCCTTCCTGGAGTACAAAGGCAGGTCAAAAATGATGGTGAAGGACACTCTGAAAAAGTCAAGGGCCACCTGCCTTGCTGCACCACACTTGACTTTTTGCTAAAATGGAGACAATCACAAGATTGTTCCTGATCCTCTTAAATATGGCTTGATGGTCCTTGAACCAAATTAAATGTGGGATGTGCCTAAGATGAGGGAGAATGATGCGGGTCTACAGAGTTCCTATAAGAACCCCACTTCTCAAGAGGCAATGCCACAGTCTATATAGACTGTGCCAAACAAATAGTCAGATTGGTATGATGGCTTACTTGTTTTTATTTTTTTAATTTTTATATGATGAGTGTTTTGCCTGCATGCATGTCTGCACATCATCTGTGTGCCTGGTGCCTGAGGAGGACAAAAGAGGGTATTGGGTCCTAGGACTGCTGTTACAGATAGTTGTGAACTGTCATGTCAGTGTTGGGAACTGAACTCAGGTCCTCTGGAAGAGCAACAGTGCTCTTTATGTTTGTTTGGTTTGATTTTGGTTTTTGACACAAGGTGTAGCCCTAGCTGGTCTGGTACTCACAGAGATCTGTCAACCTCTGTGGGATTAAAGGAGTGCACAACCACAGTCCACACAGCAAGTAGTCTTAACTGCTGAGCCATTTCTCCAGCCCCAGGTTCACTTGTTTTAAAAGAAACTATAAATCACCATGCTTTAGGGGCTCATATTATTCATCTGAGTAATTCATCAAAGTGATGTCACTTATGATTATACTTTAATACATCCATATATCAGTCTTAATCATATTTACCTATTAACTAATAATTACTCTATTAACCTAAGCCCCTCCCCCTTCCCCTGTTTCTACTATTTTACTTTTATATCTCCCTCCCAATTCCACATGTGTGTGTGGGGTGTGTGTGGGGGGCAGCATACTTGTCTTTCTGAGTGGTTTATTTCACTTAACATGATGATCTCCAGCTTGTTGTACTTTTCTGCAAATGAAACAATTTTACTCCTTGTATAATAGTTGACTCTTAGTGAAGGCACCCTTTAACTACAGCCCTAAACACAAGTCCTCTTTTCAAATCAGTATACACTCCTGTACTTTTTCTATGCATTTACATGTGTGTGCCATTTTATTTTCCTTCAAAAATATGATTTAATATTATTCTTTCAGTCTGACAGCCTTCTTTGTTCTCTACAATTTATCTTAGAAGTCTTTCCATGTGATTACATTTAAATTTATCTACGATTATTAATTTGTCTGAAGTGTTACATAACTTTGTAATTATTTAGTATTATATGTTTAATAAATACTTAATACTAGTCCCAATTTTTTATTAACTCAAACAGTGCAATGATGAGCAACCTTATATACACCCCTTCCAAAGGTACAGGTGCTTGTCTAGAGTAGATAGTGACAGGTGAAATGGTTAGGTCATAGGGATCAGACACTCAGTTTAATGGACCTTATGGTTTGAGTATCAAGAGTTCCCACAGGTTCAAATGTTGAAGGCTTGGTGCCAGCAGGTGGCATTATCTGGAAATGCAATGAAAACTTTAGAAAGCAAGCCCTCGCATGCTAGTGGCTCTGGCTGAATCACTGCAGGCAGGTAGTTAAAGGTCATAGTTGTTCTCCAGCCCCTACTGATAGGAACATGCCCAGTGGGACACTTAGTCATTTCTGCCTAGTCATTTCCAGGTCATACATCCTGCCTGACCCGTGGTTGCGTAAAGCTTGCGGCGCAACCACGTGGTCTATGCGCATGCGTGGAATAGCCATGTGGGCTTGCGTGTGCAGGTGCGGCTTGGCCTTTAAAAGCTGGCCCCCATGTTGCCCCTCCCCCTTCACACACGTGTCCTTTCAGCAGGCCTAATCACATCTATCCTTTTCTCCTCATCTTAATAAAACTCTTGTTAGTGTGTTCTGTCCTGTTTCATGACTTCCTCACAGGGTAAGAGCACTAAAGGTAAGCGCCGCTAAAAACCAACACCTACCTCTCTCTGCTCCAAGTCTACCAGGTGCTGAAGAAGCTTCTCTGCTATTCCACTGCCATGCTGATCCTTCCAAATGCATGACACTCAGTAGCCATGGGCTGAAACTCCTGATATTGTGAACCAAGATAAGTCTTTGGTCCCTCATGTGTTCTCTCAACTATCTGGTGACAGAGGTGACCACCTTACCTAGATTTACCCTCTCCAAAGCACTGTGTAAGCATGCATAGCCTCCTGTGAATGTTTGCAGGGCCATTTCTTTCTCCCAAAGTTATTTTAAAAATTTCTCCTAACTCTCACCATGCCTAGCTTGGTTGCTTTAGTTAAGGTGTCTATTGCTGGGTTATAATAGCATGAGGTAAGGGTTTGTTTGTCTTAATGATTATAGTCCACTGTGGTAGTTTGAAAGAAAATGGCCCTCAAAGGGAGTGGCACTAGTATGGTTTGTTGGTGTAGGTATGACCTTGTAAGAGGAAGTGTGTCACTATGGGAGTGGGCTTTGAGGTCTCCTTTTCTCAAGCTATGCTCAGTGTGGTAGACCGTTAACTTCTTGTTGCCATGTCCTGCCATGATGATAATGGACTAAATCTCTGGAACTGTAAGCCACCCAATTAAATGTTTTCCAATGACATCCACCATCAAGGGAAGCCACGGCAGGAGGAAACTAGAGATAAGAACTGACGTAGAGACTACGTAGGAATGCTGGTTACTGGCTTGTCTATTTTTTTATACCACCCAGGATCACTTTCCCAGGATGATACCACCCTCAGTGTCCTGGGCCTTTCCACATCAATCATTGATAAAGAAAATGCCCTAAAGACTTGACTACAGGCAGATAGCAATGTGAGGTCCAAATGTGCTCCCAGACACCCTATTAAAGAATGTTCTGATTAAATGGAGCCTGGAATTTAATCGGTGAGATGGGCTGAGTACATGAAGACTCTCTCTGGAGCTGACTTTCCATAGGGACCCAAGAGACCCAAGAGCCCCAACTACTACCTTTCTGTTTTTTCTTTCAGTGATAAGTGCTCTGCCTCCAGCTGTGAGGTCTAATTACCTATTCAGCAGGGGCTTCATGCTCCCCACTGGGCTCCCAAATACCCTCGGTTGTATTCTCTTCCAATTTGGAAAGTGAAAGCCTGGTGGAGCCTTCATTCTGCCTGCTAACTCCCAAGTATTTATCAAACCCGTTTCCCTGAGGAAGCACGTGGGGGATGGTATCCCCTGTCCCAGACCCTGCAAAGCTGGTTCTCCCATTCAGCCCTCTGTGCCCAAGGTCTCCTTTTCTTCTAAACACGAAGCTCCTCTCCTTAGAGCAGCACTGAGGGTGCCAGGTAAGGCCTCACGGAACTGAATTCTTGCCTCTCAGCCTCTCACTGAAAACTTGGGAACCAAGACAAATTTAGATGAGATGCTGGAGACTTCTGTCCAAACTCACAATTCAGATCCCCATTCTGCACTTGGAAACTTTGATAGCAAGTGACACTCTGCCTTACACTAGCTCTGTGACAGCCAGAGTGCCTGTCAACACAATTCTACAGCTGATTCTTCATGGCAGTTCACTAGGAAACAAATTGTCCCAGAGCTCAACCCAAAGGGACTTCTAGGCAGTGTCTCATTACAGTGAAGTCTTTCCAGAGGTGCCATTGGACAGGCATATAGGTAAGGCCAGGTTTAGCAGATTTGACAGACTTCTCTGCTGCAATTCTTTTCTAATCTCAATATATTGGACAACATACCCTTTGTTCAGATTGGGTGGATTTTGCATCCTTTAAAACATTCTCAAAAATGTCAGTTTGATTTTTCTACAGTACTTTTGTGCTAAGATGTAAGCTTGTGGGACCACTAACTGATAAGCCACCTTAGTGCAAACAAGAAGGGAGAAATGAATTTTTCACTCCAACTGTTGGGGGAAAAATGCTAATGCAGACTTTACTGGGACAAGGTACTCCATTGATGTTAGATGGAACTTCATTGCCATCTACTGGAAGATTTCTGAATGGTACCAGACTGCTATGTAGATAGAACTTATGTTTTCCCAGAATAAACCTACAGGGTGATTAATTTTCATTGTCAACTTGATTGGATTAAGAAGCACGTGGGGAGTTAGGGTAGTGAAAGGTGTGACTGAGAGGACATTTCAAGAGACAATTAGACAATCAGGACTCTGGTGGATTCACAACATGATGTTTTTTTTATTGTTGTTTTTTTCTTGAGGGTGGGGGGGGGGGGGGGGGGTGGAGTGTTGAATGGCAATTAAAGGTAGATGACACCTAGCTGGAGGACGCGGGTCACCCAGGCTGAGTTCTTCAGACTATGTAAGAAATATTAAGTATGAGTCTTTTCTACCAAATACCATAAAAATGCACTTAGAATAAGGAGTTCAAATATTTTTATCTCTCTACATAGTAAAACCTTTTTTTACTCAAATGCTCACTTCCCTATTCTAGGAATTGGATAGCCTGGTGGGTTGACTCAGTTCTTCCTTGGAGCAGTGCTTCCTTTCCACTTCCTCCTTCATTTCCTATGCACCAAATTCTTTTCAGACTAGCCAACTGAGTAAGGCTAGTCTGAAGGTGGGACCCCAGCCAATGGGAAAAAAGAGACCCCGCTTTCCTTAGACTAAAACCCAAGTTCATGTCTAGGTGAGTTCCCTCTTTGTAAACACACCCTCTTGATCAAGAGTTAAGTTTGCCTTTTCCAAATGAGTGAATTGGAGCAGTGGTCTCTTTCTTTGAGACTCTGAACTTGCTTCTAACAGATACATATCTCTATAGACTCTTCCTGTAGCTTTTTCTCTGCTTTCTGTTTGCCATGAAGAGCTGCTCTGCCATGCTCTGCCACTTCTATAAGGTTTTGCCCAAGTGTATGGGTCAACCATCTATGCTCCAAACCCTCTGAAACAGTGAGCCAAAGCAAATCCTTCCACTTTAAAATATTCTCTTTGGGCTGAAGAGTGGTTCAGTAGTTAGGGTACTCACTGCTCTTGCGGAGCACATAGGGTCAGTTCCCAGCACTCACAAGGTGTCTCACAACCACCTATAATTCCAGTTCTAAGGTATTCATTAAACTCTTCTAGTCTCCACAGCTTCCTTTAGGCACACAACACACATAAACTCTTGCAGGCACACAAAAGTGCATGTAAAAATAATAAATCTTAAAAATAAATAACTTGCTTTGCAAGGTATTTTGGTCACAGCTTTGTGAAAAAAACAAATAATCACTGCACTCCAACACGAGGCTCCCTCTTTTTCAAAGGACCCCAAATTATCAAGTCTGTTAAAGAGTCCATAAGTGATTCTAAGGGCCATGCTTAAAAATACAGTGAATCTGTGACATTTTACATGTCACAAGGACATACACGAAACAGATGTAGTCATTTGGGGATTTTCTATTATGTAACAGATGGCTGCTACAGAGGGAGATCCAAGAATCAGTTATCCTGGAGAGAGGGAGAGAAATTAATTTTTCAAGAAGTGTTTTACAGCTTAGACAAAAGTAGAGAAGAGGGTTAGGGCTTGGCCATCCATTGCTAAACTCTGGGGGCCACTTAAAAGGAAAGCACCGAGGCACATTTCTCTACAGATCCTACTGTAGTCAAAGCTACTGGGATAAACCCCATTTTAGTCGTACATGGCCCTTTTCACTTTAGAGACGTACTTTGAGGACAAACTTGTCACCAACAGTAAGAGTGACTGTAAGAGCTGCCTTTGAGTGATCAAAGATGCCTATCTAACAAGGCTGGTGGGAGTTGACAAGGTCACATTAGTGTGTGACCCAGGAAACTCGTGTATATGCTAACAAGTTGCTTAGTGAGTTTGCTTCTTGAGAAGAGGTCCATGCTGCTGGAGTCATTTGTCTAGAACATAAATCCATACATGTTTCCTTGCAAATGCCAACCTCATAGAAAGTCTTCTGACCCTGTTCCATCTGCAGCCATGGGTCTCCCACATCCCCAGTCATAGTGCCATTTCATCTTTGACATTCACTGTCAATCCAATTGCTCTATTCATTTATTTTTCATACCTCCTTTCTCAAGAGAAAACAACGTCTGTGAGGTACATAAGGATGTGTGTGTGTGCGTTATTAACTGTTCCAAACCAAGGCCAGACCAGTGCTATGCCAGCTGCCTAACAGGTGCTTGGAAGGCTTCACTAAATGAGTGAAGTGTCTCTCTGATTATAAGTCACAGACTACTGTTTCTATGAAAACTAATCCTGATCTTTCACCACAAATGGGTCCCTAGAAGCCGGAAATAGTATGACTGTATCCCTATCCAGCCTCCATTACTTATATTAGTAACTTTGTTACACTATAATGAAATATCTGAGAGAAACCACATGGAGGAAAGATTCATTTTGGCGGAGGAGGTGGTCGATTGGTGTCATGCGTTTAGGAAGAAGTTTGTGACAGCAGGAACATATAACAAAGGGAAGCTACTCGTTTAGTGACTGGCCAGGAATCTGAGAAGGAAACAGAAATGGTTCAGGAATGCAGGAATGGTCCAGAGATATATTCCCAAATACTTACTCCCAGTATTTTACCTCCTCTAGCTTGGTCCCACTCCCTAAAGTGTCTAGAACCTGCCAAGATGGCACGGCCAGCTGGGGGCCACACCCAACACAAGAAGGCAGAGATTCATATTCAAATCACTGGAACAGTGGCTGGCACTAACTAGAGTTGAACCAACCATGTTCTCCTGGGAATTTGGTCAAGGACTCGGCTTAAGGCAGCACAGCCTATGGCTTTACTAGAAAACAGATAGATGAAGAGTAACAGAGAGACTGTGGTTGTCTCTGTGAGGAACACAATGGCAAAAGTCAGGAACACAGAGCCAGTTTGTCTGGGGGAGAAGAAGGGAATGAGAAAGAAGGAAAGGGAGAGAATGCAAAGACAAGCATGAGAGGGAGGCAAAGCAAATGAGAAGGAGGAGGAGAGGAGAAGACCATGGGCTCAAGGGAGCAGTCTGCCTCCAGGACATGACTTTATGCTCTCATAAGGCTTAGCCACTCATATATGCCACAGAAGCCACAGCTGTACCTGTTCTTCCCAGTAAATTCCCCTTCCTGCCATGGCTTAGACCAAACACATGCTGAGTAGGCCATAACTTCCTTCAGATGAAAGTCCACTGGCAGCAGGGTTGGTTTCTCACTCCCAGAGCCTCAGCTAGTGATGGCCAGCAGACGCTGTAAACAGATGGACTTTGCCTGTTCACTACACAAAAGTCCACTTTTTAGTTTTCTTCTTATGAGGTTACAAAATAGACTCAAGTTAACTGTTAAGGTCAGAGGCCACAACCCGTGTTGAATCATCCCACTTACAATATTTTTTTCAAACAAAACAAAAGCAAAAGAAAAAAAGTTTGATTTTGGCCTAGACAATGTTGGAAGGAAGGAAGAAAGGAAGGAAGGAAGGAAGGAAGGAAGGAAGG
>CABHPR010131004.1:0-48305 GCA_902168415.1 Peromyscus melanophrys | reverse complement strand
GATGTGAACAAATGTCCTGCAACAGGACCATCATATCACATCAGTGGGCCACTGGGTAAAAACTCACTGAATGTAATCAATAGATTAAATTTATATTTAAATATATACATATTATACATTTGTAAATAAATTAATTAAATCATAATCAATATATAAATAAATATTAGATAGATTGATTGATTGATTGTAGTACACGTTCCTGATGCAAATACTTCATTAAGTAGGCCTAGCCACAATCTCACTCAATAAGGAAACAGAGCGTTAGCAGAGGTCAGCATACAGGGCCTCTCATCCTTGCCTCTCTCTCTCCACTGACAGGCCATGGCTACCTACAGCACCAAGTGAAGGACTTAAACTTCTTCCAGGTCAGCAGGAGATGGTGCCAAGACCACATGTGCCATAGGAGAGGAAGATGACTTCAGAAGGAAATGGCCACTGGTATACTAGGCTTGAGGGGGGGGGGGGACCACCACCAACCAGCTCCCACATCATGACATAGAGACTTAATATTAGTTTTGAATGCTCAGCCTTATCTTATGCTTGTTTCTAGCTAGCTCTTATAACTTAACCTGTTTCTCTTCATCTACATTTTGCCTCAGGGCTTCTTACCTTTTTTCCTTCTGTACATCTCACTTTCACGCTTCTCATGTGTGTCTGGCGGCTGCCTGGCTTCTGGCCCCAGGCACGTCTCTCTCTTTCTCCCTTGCTCCTCTCTCTTCTTCTCTTCTCGTTCTTTTGAGGCCAGATTTCTCCTCCTATTTATTCTCTCTGCCCGACAGCCTTGCCTATCCCTCTCCTGCCCTGCTATTGGCTGTTCAGATTTTTATTAGACCAATCAGGTGCCTTAGGCAAGTAAGATGAAACCAATGCAACACATCTTTACATAGTTAAACAAATGCAGCATAAACAAATGTAACACATCTTTACATAACTAAATACACATCCTTAAATAGTTAAACAAATGCAACATAAAAAATGTGCCACACCTTTACACAGCTAAAGTAATATTCTACAACACACTGGCATTTCTTTTGAAAGCCAAGGGAAAAGCAAGGAATGTCTAGCAACAGCTGGTTAACACTGACTTGAAATTTCTACCCAGAAAGCAAGGCAGGAAACAAAAGTGGATCTAAAGCTTCACTGTACTCAAAATGTCAAAATTATTTTTATTTTCAGATGACACTATTTCTGGAGAAAATGAAAAAGAAGAAACTAGAAAATAACACGGCTATCAAGAAAGTCTAGTAAGATATAAGACTTCCGGTAATAAAATCCATATGAAGAATTCAAGGATTTTCTAACATTTCAAAAATAAATAATTAGATATAAAATATATTGGTAAAGTTCTATTCCGAATACAAACAATATAAAACACTTAAGAAACAAACGTATTGAGAAATGCATAAAGGTTGTCAAATATAAACAGACAATATAAAATACACAGAAACAAACAAAGGTATTGAGATTTGCATCAAAGCTGTCAATGAGGATAATAATGAAAACTTGGGGCTGGAGAGATGGTTCAACAGGTGAGAGTATTGGCTGCACAATCATGAGGACTGGAGCCCAGATCCCTGAGACAGGAGGATCACTGGGGCTCAGGAGAAGACTGTGCCTCAAAGGAATCGGCTCAGTGTGACAGACGAGGACACTGGACACCTTCTGGACTTTGCATGTATGTACACACAGATAAGTAAGAAAATAAATCTCTTTAAAAAAGAAAGAAGTTCTAATTGGCTGATCTAAAAGAGGGGCTTAAATAAATGAATGTCCTAAGCAAGACAGTTGTGTGGCTTGATCTGCTTAAGGGGCCCCTGGCAGTGGGATCAGGATCCATCCCTGGTGCATGAGCTGGCTTCTTGGAGCCCACTACTTATGGTGGGACACCTCGCACAGCTTGGAGGCAGGGGAAGGGGCTTGGACCTGCCTCTACTGAATGTACCAGGCTCTGCTGGCTCCCCATGGAAGGCCATACCTTATTGGAGGAGGGAATGGGGAGTGGGTTGGGGAAGGCTGGAGGGGCAGGAAGAGGGAAGAGGGGGATCTGTGATTGTTAGGTAAAATGAATAAAAAATTTCTTAATTAAAAATAAATGAATGCCCATCTTAAGTTTCTAAATGAAACAATTCAACATTAAACATCTTTTAAAAGATGTTCATACATCAAGTATGGTTACTGATGAATGTGAAGCATTTCATCATGGCATAAAAGTAACAATAAAAGGAGCCACATGACTGTGGTTTAACAAAATATTAGGAAGCTTTGCAGAAATAAACCAAACTAAAGAAGTACCAATGAATCCACCCCATGGATTTTCCTCTCAGAAGTTAATGTCATACTAAGACCTTTAAGTGGTAATTTCCAATAACCTCATTTTTTTGTCCCCTGAGATGTTGATTTGTATTTTATTTTTGGATGGATGTATGTTTTTACTTTGTCATGTGTGTGTGTGTGTGTGTGTGTGTGTGTGTGTGTGTGTGTGTGTGTGCGTGCGCGCGCGCGCATGTAGTCAGAGGATAATTTGCAGAAATCAATTCTCTCTTTCCACCATATGGGTTCTGGGGGATCAAACTCAGGTTGCCAGACTTGGCAGCACTCACCTTTACTCACTGAGAAGGCTCAGTGAGTTGTTAATTTATTGTGTTATAGGCTTCACCGAAGATATAGAAATGGGATATGATGTCAGCAAAGTAACAAAATAGGAAGCCCCAGGTCTTCATTCTTCCATAAAGACACCAGATTAACAATAGACCAATTCTGTTCTCTAAAATACAGAAATCAATGTTTTCCATTGAAACTATATGTCCAGCCTAGATTTTGTTTTGTTTTGTTTTGTTTTGTTTTTTGTTTTTTGTTTTTCCAAGACAAGGTTTCCCTGTGTAGTTTTGGTGTCTGCCCTGGATCTCACTTTGTAGACCAGGCTGGCCTCGAACTCATAGAGATCCCCCTGGCTCTGCCTCCCAAGTCCTGGGATTAAAAGTGAGTGCCACCACCACCTGGTGATTTTGTTTTTTAAAGGGCTAAAAACTTCATCCATTAACCAGGCTACTATCCACAACCCCAGAGAAGCTAGGTAAAAAGGAGGACCCTAAGAGGGACACATATGGGGGGCCCCCAGGAAGGGAAAATAGTTAAGATTTCCTGGGTAAACTGGGAGTGGGGGGGTAGAAGGGAAGGGAAAGGGGATGGGAACAGGAGGGACTGAGATGGCCCAGTGGAGGGAGGGACAGAGAGGGAGAACAATGAAAGAGATATCTTGGTAGAGGGAACCATTGGGGGATTAGGGAGAAACCTGGTGCTAGGGAAATCCCCAGGAATTCACAAGGATGACACCAGCTAAGACTCCTAGCAATAATGGAGAGGGTGCCTGAACTTACCTTCCCCTATAATCAGATTAGTGACTACCCTAATTGTCATCATAGAACCTATATCCAGTAATTGATGGAAGCAGATGCAGTGATCCACAACCAAGCACTGGGCTGAACTCCTAGACTTCAGTTGAAGAAAGGGAGGAGGGATCACAGGAGCAAGTGAGGTCAAGATAATGATGGGGAAACCAGAGACAGCTGACCTAAGCTGGTGGGCGCTCATGGACTCTGGCCTGTCAGCTGGGAACATGTATGGAACCAGACTAGGCCCTCTGAATGTGGGTGACTGTTGTGTGGCTACATCTGTTTGGGGAGCCCCTGGCAGTGGGACCAAGACTTATCTAGAGTGCATGAAATGTTTTTTTGGAACACATTCATACCTTGCTCAGCCTTGACACAGGGGGAGGGGCTTGGTCCTGCCTCAACTTAGTATGTCAGGCTTTGTTTGACTACCCAAGGGAGGCCTTACCCTCTCTGAGGAGTGGATGGGGGATGGGATGGGGGAAGGGGGGGTGAGAAGGGGAAGGAGGGGGAACTAGGATTGGTATGTAAAATGAAACTTTTTTAAAATAAATTAATTAAAAAACTTCATCCATGTCCTTATATTATCTAAGTAACTATAAATATGTCTAACATTCTTATAATCTAATCATCTGTGTTTATTTTTTAAGTGTAATGATATGCTAGATATTCTATGCTCTGCCTTCTCTGCCAGAAATGACAGGCCTTGGGGTTAGATATGAGACCAAGGAAAATTCACATATAAAATTTTAAGGCAAGGGCTGGAAAGATGGCTCAGTGCTTAAGAATACTGGTTGCTCTTCCAAGACCTGGTTTTGGTTCCCAGCACCACATGGTGATTCACAATTGTTTAACTCCAGTCCCAGGGGATCTAGTCCCTCTTCTAGCCTCTGAGGGTACCAGGCACATAAGGCAAAACATAAAATAAAATAAATCTTTTTTTAAAAATTGAGTTTCAGTTAAGTTCAGAAACCCTGTTACAAATGTGAGTAGGCACCATAAGGGAGGACAAAGCTGGCCAACTTGTCTTCAGTTCTTTGCAAATTTAATTCTAAGGGAACTGAAGTCTAACATTTCCTGGAGCTCCTCAATTCATAAACAGGAAAGTAAAACATTCAGCTTGGAAAAAGTCACTTTGTCATGTATCTTGAGATACATGTTTTATGTTTAAAAATATTTATTTTTATTTATCTGTATATGTAGGAGGATGTCTCAGGGTTTTTGTTGCTATGAAAAGACACCATGACCACAGCAACTCTTATAAAGGAAACATTTAATTGGGGTGTCTTGATTACAGTTTTGGAGGTTCAGTTCATTATCATCATGATGGGAAGCATGGCAGCATGTAGGCAGATGTGGTACCAGAATAGTAGCTGAGAGTCCTACATCTTGCAAGCAACAGGAAGTTGACTGAGACACTGGGCAATATCCTGAAGCACAGGAAACCTCAAAGCCCACCCCGACAGTGACACACTTCCTCCAACAAGGCCATAACCACTCCAACAAAGCCACACTTCCTAATAGTGACACTGCCTATGAGATTGTGGAAGCCAGTTACATTCAAACTACCACAGAGGGTATGGTATGCACAGATGTGGGTCTTTGGTCCCTTGGAGCTGGAGTTATGGTTGTTTTGAGCCACCTGCTGTGGATGCTGAGAACTGAAGCTGGGTCCTCTAGGAGAGCAGCAAGTGCTCCTACCCCCAAGTCCTTGCTCCAGAGGGAAAGATCTATAAAACCTGCAGAGCTACTTAAGTCCTGGCTGCCCTGGCAACAGAGGCTGGTCTTCTGTTACTTCCTGGCAGGGAGCCCTGCTCTCTTTATTGTCTTTGTTATTACTATCTGTATGGGTGTTCTGCCAGCATGTATATCTGTGAAGCATATGTGTGTGTATATGCCTGAGGGGGCTGGAAAAGGGTGTCAGGTCCCTTGGAACTGGATTCACATGTAAATGGCATTCCCTCCAGAAAATGGAGTAAGAACTGCACACAGCATTGAGACCTACACAACTCACCCCACAGAAACTCTTGCTTGAAGCTTCTTTAATGCTTCAATTATATAGATTCTGCCAGGTGTGTAGAGGAATAGTATCTACAAAACTTAAAAATCCTAAAACCAAGTTTCTAGATTTTGTGTACTAGGATGTTACATTTGGGGTGGCAGAGTGCCCACTGGCAAGTTGAGTACCTATGTCATCAGCCTCAACTACGAAAGAACCTGGGAGGATGGAACTTGTGAGAATTGAGGGTGGGCAGTACCTACACAGAACTCAAGAGCTGTCCCTGACTAGGTTCCCATAACTAAGTAATATTAACATGCAGTGTGATGTATCAGGGTGCTTCTCACACCTGAGAGACACACAGAGTAGGTTGAGTGGAATTCTTGGAAAGTCAAATGCATTTCCTCTTAGTTCTCCTGCACACCATTGCTGTCCTTCAGGTCTTTCAAATGTCACCAACTACACAAACTGCCTCAATTTTCTGACCCATGCTGATGACAGCCCTGCAAGTATTGTGATGTCACCCAGCACTGCCTTTCTGTGGCTGCTCTGAAGGGTGTGTGTGTGTGTGGAGTAGAGCCTACCACATTATCAAAATATGTAACTGAAGGATCACAGTATGATTGCCCGTGGTTCTCTTTCTACCCTTAAGAAGCAATGAATAACTCTTCTAAATTATGCCGTAAGACTTCTTTTCCAAGAGGCAATATATTCTGCAACCTCATTGACAAGATAGTCAAGAGGCCCTCTTTGCAGTTTCTGGGTCAGTGGGGGTACCACTGCTATGAACCCAGGATTTACAGAACACTGGCAAAAATTCTGAGGTATGTTGACTTGGACGGCTTTGACATACTCCTCACTGACTATATTGCATTTGTGGAAAAGTCAGGACACCGTTTTGAACTCAATTTCAATCTCGAATTTACTGAAATTTGCGTGAATACCATTCTGTACTGGGTTTTCGCCAGAAAAGGTAATCCTGACTTTGTGGAACTGCTTCTCAAGAAGACGAAGGACTATGTCCAAGATAGAAGCTGCAGTCTGGCGCTGATATGGAGGTAATCCTCTTATGCTTTGTTGAGAGAGAGAGAAGTGTGTCTCGAGGGAGTACAGTACTGTTTTTTCATGGTGGGGATGTGTCACTGGCTTCATTATGGATTCTGAATTTTACCTGTATTATGTACTATCAAGTCATAGGGGTTCTGCTCAAGTAAGGAGATGTTAGCAAGTGTATTAATAATCCCTTAAAAAGAAACAGACCTTGCCTTATGACTTATGGTCGCTTCTTTTGGTGCTACTGAGATTGCACACTTGGAGTGCGTGCATACAGTTCACTCCCTCAAATACAACTCAGAATATACTCATCACCTCGTGGTCAACAGTCAATACAAGAGCTCCCTGTCTCTGTTAGATGGTAGTAAATTTGATTTCAAATCAAAACTGAGCTCAATGGAAACCATGTTCCTTACAGGCCAAGTTTTTACAGCCTAAACCTGTCAATCTATCTGACAATTTAAGGGAAGTGAAAGCCCCAGGTGACTTTCTGGTAGCTCAAGAGTTTGATAAACAGTCAATTAATTCCCTGGCTTCGGGTATTAGCCTGATTAGAACAGTTGTGCATTGGCTTCTTCATTCAATAAAACATTCTGTATGCACAGTGACAGGAGGTGGGCAGTGAAGCACAAGACCCAGGTCAGAGACTGGGCAGTGTGGGCTCTGCCTGGAGTAGCCATGATCCTGGCTCTATCACTCTGCTCCCGAGAGCCCACTAGAGTGTTCCTGAATGGTCACCCCAGCACATGAATGGGTAGCCGGGGGTGGGGGGACTTTTTGTCATTTTATGTGTTTTATGTAGGTACAGCTTCTAATAACGAGGCTTAAAGCCCAGGGGTATCCTTGAAAAGTGTAATGAAATAGAGGAGTAAATTAAGAGTTAAATATGGGCAGGAGGAAATTTTAACGGAAAATGAAAGAGAAACAGTGAATCATAATTGACAGAAGATCATTCACGCTTTCTGGGATGGAACTCAAGGCCTGTCATGCCCAGGCCCACTCCCATGTCCATGCCCTCACTGAGCAAGCATGCTACATCTGACCTGCCTTGCTCATTCTTCACTATGTGTGGGACAGTGTTTAAACTGATAAATTCTGATGTGAATGCAGAGACAGGATTAAAGTCATTACAGGCAATTCCACTTAGCACAAAACCTTAGATTTTTTTAGAACCAGAGTTTTAGATTTTGAAGAAGCCTGAGAATCTCTTGGTGCTTTTCTACGTGTGGCAACCTTGTGTAGAGCACTCCAGACTACCAGCTCACCACTCTCTGCTGCTAGCATCTCCATTATACATGTCATGATAAAATTATCCTTTGTCCATAGCCAGTGGGCTATATACTTTCCCTCAAATATTTACCGGGTCCCATGGCTTGAACTATTATGTACATGTCAGTGACTTCCAAATCATTATCTCTAGCCCTGACCTCTCCTTCTTCTCTGTCTACCTGAAATTGCCACATGGGACAAAACAGAATACCAACCGGACTCATCCATCTCCAAGCCAATCTGGTTCTCACCTCAGTGGCACCTGACCCTATTGCTCAAGGCAGACATTTGGGGTTTATTCTTGATTCTTTTCTCCCTTTGCTATCACAGCAATGAGTCCTTTTGACTGTCTATAAAAACACACCCTCCTTAGTTCCTCATGTCTAATCCAGGTGGAGCCAACTGTCATCTCCTACCAAGACAACAGTAATAGACTCTATTAATGTAACTTTTGAAAGCGAGTATACAAAATAATGGTTTCATTATGACATGTTCAAGCACTGGTGTCACTGTGCCTTTCTCATACTCATCCCCTCTCCAGCTACCTCCTGTGCCGCCTCCAACCATGTTTCCTAGTATGTTCTCTCTTGTGTTCAAGCCACATTGCCATATGTGTATATACATACAGAATTAAATCTAAATTTTTTATGAGCGAAAACACATAATATTTTGTCTTCCTCCCATTACTGTTCAAATATATATATTTGAGTGTAGATTCCACATAAGAGAGAAAGCATGACATTTGACTTTCAGGGTATGGCTTATTTGACTTAACATGGTAATCTCTAGTTACATCTCATGTATTTACAGCCATTTATACCACCAAGCTCCAGAAATCCCCTTTGTCATAATGATGGGCCCAATTGCCCCAATGGTCCTGATGCAAATCTGTCAAGTATGACAAGGCACCTACTAAATCGGTTTTAGACAAAAAAAAGTTTGAGCTGTCCAGGGGGCATTTGGGTAGAGATGCGCAGCAAGTGGCTAGATACATAATGCCATCTTTGATGTCTTTATTTATTTCTACATCTAACTTGTTACGATATCTGTTGGTTCTGTCTACCTGCAAGCAGTGGTAAAACATGGCTGTCTGCACTGCTGTCACCCTGTCCTAAGCTAAGCAGCATCTTTCCTTCTGTTGTACAACTGACAGCCATGCTGCTCCTACAGCCCAGGCCTCTTGTGCATATCCATTCCAAGTGGAGCCAAAAGACTTTCTCACACACCTTATGACACTCTTCACATGTGGCTCCCCATCTCCCCTGTCCTCAGTTTTACCCTTTGATCCACACTGACGTTGTTATTCTTCCTTCACTGTTCCAGGCACTTCCATGCTGGCACAGGTAAGTAAATGTGCCTCCTAGTTTTTGTCCAGATGTAACCTCCTGGCAACATCCCACCCCATGGGTCATGCTTCCCCCAGTGCATTTGTATTACTTATTCCATTTGCTGTGTTGACCCTGTATCATTAGTAATTGATAGAACATTAAGAAAAGCAACAAGAGTTTTGTTTTGTTCACCAATATAAGTACCTACAACAGTGGCTTTCACTTTGTGCACATTCAGTATCTGTTGAAATAAATGAGGAGTATTTGAAACTATGATTATGGATGAAATTGCATAATAATGGTCATATCAATATTGACCAACATGGCGCACACCTTGTTAGACCCTGAGGGCAGTGGGAAGACACTGGGTTGAGGAACAATTACAAAGCTACTGGGGAACCTCAGGCTGGTCTGACCAGGAAAACAAAGCTTCAAGAAAGTGTACTATGTGAGCACCAGAGATGACATTATTATGAAAAAAGTCTTCAATTTGTCAGTCAAAGGAAGATGTAGACAAATTAGAAATATGTCTATCTACAAAGCAGAGTCACCCACTATGTGACTGTACAGAAACAGTATGCCTCATTACCTAACAAGTCTGACAAGCTTTCAGACAGAGGGCTCAGTTCATTAACCTCACATTTAAAAACCAATCCTTGTTTTACTTGCCTCAGTCCATCCACATAAGCACTGTTATAATTAACTGTCAGAACAGATTAGGCAAATTTTGGTTTACAGTTCCATACTCTTTAAACCCAAGGATTAATCACACATCATGTGGATACAGATTAGATGTTTAAATCTCATTTTAAACCTATTTGAGTTTTAGTCATGTTTTCAACATTTTCCAATCAATATTCACTCAATATCTCCTAGAGGTAATGTAAAGTTTAATATATCTGAATCTCCTAAAGCTTAACAATGCCTACTTGCTTCTTGCTCTGAGTTTCCTGGATTCCCATACTTAGAAGGCCAAGTTCAATATCTTCTTAAGAACTAGCAAGCTAAAAGAATTACATTGCCTTTAAAAGGTTTAAATGAGTATGTAGCTGAAGTTTTCCTGTGTCCCGGCTGGCTGGCAGTTGGGACAAATCTCTCTCACCTGCCAGTCCCGCAGCTGCTCAGACCTAAGTAAACACACAGAGGCTTATATTAATTATAACTGCATGGCCATGGCTCAAGCTTTTTACTAGCCTTTATATCCTAAATTAGTCTATAACTATTAATCTATGTATTGCCACATGTTCTGTGGCTTTACCTGCATCACACTACATGTTGCTCCTTGGGTGGCTGGCTGGTGTCTCTCCAGCCTTCTTCCTGTCTCTCCCTTTGAATTTCCTGCCTGCCTCTAAGCTGCCTTTCCATAGGCCAAACGGCTTTATTTATCAACAAATCAGAGCAACACATATTTGTAGCATACAGAAAGACATTCCCCCATTACCTCCCCTTTTCTGTCTAGACAAAAGGAAGGTTTTAACTTTAACCTATTAAAATTACATATAACAAAACAGTTATTAAGCAAGAATTACAGTTACAATATCTAGTCTATTTGTATTTTGTAAAATTAAAGAAAATATTCTATCTATCCTATATCTGTGAGTCTAAGGTTTTATATCTAACTTATCTTTTATCATAAACAAGAAAAATTATAACTATCTAGTCTTCAACTACATCAAAGACCCCAGAAGGATATAATATTATCTAAGTAAACAGGAAGAGCATTGTAAGCAACTTTCCAAAAATCTAGAATGACAGAGACAGTTGCCTGCCTGGACAGTTATCCAAAGTTCCTCTGCAATGTTGGAGCATCCATCTTCAGCCAATAGGGCCTAGTCTCTCAGTCACTTCTCTCTGTGTCCTGTAGAATGTCTGGCAGTTTCTTCTACAAAGCAGGAATCTGAAGGACCATTTTGCCTTGCAAAGTTCAGTGGTCACCTTCCTATGGGTCCTGCATGTCCAGTCGATACAACATTTTGTCAAGCAGTCCAGGCAAGAACAGTTTCTTACCCAAATGCCTATTTTTGTCGAGAAGAAGATAAACTCCATATGGAGTGTCTTCAATGCCCATCTTTCTCTTTGAAGTAAATTGCACAAAATTTGATTGACCCCTAGAGTCAGTATTATTTTAAACACTCATAGGTACAGTAGTGAGCCAAAACGACGACAATTTCTTCCCCTGGACCAGTGAGGTCTCACCAGGCAGAGGCAGCTGCTGCCAGCCGGGGCAACTGGAGTCCCATCCTTGGAGCCCACACGGTACAGAGAGAGCTGACTCCTGCAAGCTGTCATCTTATTTACACACACAGGAAAGGAGAGAGAGGGAAAGAAAGGAGAGAGAGGAAATAATATAAAACATTTCCCCATTGGAGCTTAAACTCATAGAGTTCACCTTGCTCAACCACTTTTTTTAAGAGAAAAATGAATATATAAAAACACTAACCAAGTTTTCAGAAATAAGAAAATGATAAGAGCACAAGGGTTGAAGGTCAAAGGACCTCATGAGAAGGTTCAGGGTGACCAAGGAACTCTTCACTTATTGGACAGTCTCCTATGACTGGCTATCCGTGTCTCAGGATTGAAATTGGAGGGGAGAACACACACAAGACAAAGGTGAAAAACCTTGATACAACAGTGATCTTGGGATCAGAGTGGCAATGAGAGATAATCCAAGAAAAAACAAAGCTGGAGTTCAATCTTTGGTATATATTGGAAGTACTCGTGAAAAAAGTTAAGATGTCCAGGAAATACTGATTTCAGGAGAGAAAGAGGATCAGCAGGTGTGCACACACAGTGTTAGCAGCAGAATGAAGACAGGGTCACATCTTGATGTCTAAATGCTGCATGACACTATGGCATACGTCCCTTTAACTGACAAAGTCCTGACATTTAGAGCTCCATGAAGCTTTAGAGTTAAATTAGTCCAGTGATTTTCCAACTGTACTTTCAGTTTTTTTGTCGAGGAATCTGGTAAGGGACAGAGGGCTTCACTTTTACCAGGGATGTTCCCATCCTTTAGTGTCTAGGAACAATACTCCAATGCCAGCATATGTTTGTACCCAGAACACTCTAAGCTTTCCATTGGAAAACATCTGCCAATCCTCCAAGCCTTCATCTTAGGTATCTGACAGGAAATGACTACCCCAGGGAGAGTTAAGTGCCACTAGTCAGGGTGTCAGTGGCTCGAGCAAACTTTTACTACAGTAGTGGCCATCCTGTATTATATTTTTCATTTCTATGCTTACTCTTCAGCACACTTTGGACATGCAACTCTTTTAGCACTTAATGAAGGAAGGATCAAACCAGTGCATATACACATGAAGAAGCAAGCCTTCGAGACTGCTGACCCAAGTCACACGGCTGCTGAGGGCTGAGATGCAGAGGTGCAGAGGCTCAGGGTTGCTTCACGTAGCCCACTGGAGCATGCTGGCTCCATCTTATCCAATATGTGCAATTTTTCAAAACTTTATTTTGTATGCGCATGTGTGTGTGGGTACATCTGTGCCACAGCACAAATATGGAGATCAGAGGACAACTTGTGAAAGTTCTCTCCTTCCACAAAATGGTTCCAGGGACCAAACTGGAGTCTCTAGGCGTGGTACCTTTACCCTCTGGATCATTTCCCTAGTCTTTATTGTTCCTTTCCTGATGCTGTGATAAAAGCCATAACCAAGGTGAATTCCAGAAGAGTGTTTGAGCTTACAGTTCCAGTGGGTTAAGAGCCAATCATGGGAGGGAAGCATAGGAGCAAGCTGCTGCCATGGCAGCTGGAGCAGAATCTGGGAGCTCACATCTTGAATCACAAGCATGAAACAGAGAGAAGCTGGAAATGGGGTGAGGCTTCAAACTCTTAAAGCCCACCTCCATGACATACTTCCCCCAACAACTGGAGAGCAAATGTTCAAATACATGAGACTATGGAGGACTTTCTCAAACCACCACATGCAATCCTAAAGTTCTGCTTTACAGTCTGTAGACTGTGTCAATATTTAATTAGACTTCTCAAGAGAATTTGAGAGGCAAGCTTTATTAATAAAATTCCTCTTTGCTTAATCTCAAAGTCACGTTACTTGACAATATTAAGTATCTGTTAATATCAAGTATCCTGTGATCAGAGACACTATCATATTTTCTCACCTTTATAGTAACTAATTCAGTAAGGAACATAAAAGTGTACTAAATGAAACAATTTCAAAAGCTATGTAACATTTCATTTATGTCTTAGAGACTTGAAACATTGACATCTAGCCACCAGGTGACACTCCAAGATACAGACTTCAGTTTATTGTATATGTATGGGTAGTTTCCCTGCATGTATTGCTTTATACCACATGCATGCCTGGTGCTCCTGGAGGCAAGAAGAGGCCATCAGATCCCCTGGAACTGAAGTTATAGACACCTGTGAACTACCATATGGGTGCTGGGAAATGAGTCCAGGCCTCCTAAAGAACAGCAATTGCTCTTGACTGTTGAGTCATTACTCTAGCTGCACCCCATTTTAAAAACTCAATCTTGCAATGCAACCCTGGATAGCTAGACATTCTAAAACTTAAAAAATGTGTGTGTAGACCATAGGGCAAACTTGAACGTCCACTTCTTTGAGACAGGATCTTTCACTGAACCTGGAGCTCGCCAAGCAGGCTAGCTAGCTGGCCAGGGGCTGAGCCCCAAAATACTCCTGTCTTCCCTCCCACACTAAGATACAAACACATGCCACCAGAACATCAGTGTAGCTAGAGTTTTCCTGCCTGGCCCACAGTCAGGACAAATCTCTGTCACCGGCCAGTCCCACAGCCGCTCAGACCCAACCAAGTAAACACAGAGACTTATATTGCTTACAAACTGTATGGCGTGGCAGGCTTCTTGCTGACTGTCCTTATATCTTAAATTAATCCATTTCTATAAATCTATACCTTGCCACATGGCTCGTGGCTTACCGGCATCTTCACATGCTGCTTGTCATGGCGGCGCCTGGCAGTCTCCCTCCTCAGCTTCCTGTTCTCTCAATTCTCCTCTCTGTTAGTCCCGACTATACTTCCTGCCTGGCCACTGGCCAATCAGTGTTTTATTTATTGACCAATCAGAGCAATTTGACATACAGACCATCCCACAGCACATCAGTTCTAGGGATTAAACTCAGTCCTCCTGCCCACACAGCAAGCACTCCTCTGGATGAATGACCTCTCTAGTCCTCAACTTTACTCTTGAAGGAGGAAAAAAACATTCTCTCCTGAGGGCCCTCAGATAGGTGTCACCATAACTTACATTTCTTATTTTATTAAAATGGAAAAACATCTAATCTCTACTCTCAATTCAACCTCATGTCTAATATGTGATCAAGAACAAAAATATATCAAAATGATCAATATTTCTATTAATAAAGTAAACTGGGCTTCCTGCCCTTTCAAAGGACCCAAAGCTCACAACCACCTGTCATTCCAGCTCCAAAGGCTCTGACGCCCTCTCCTGGCCTCCTCAGCTCCCACACACAACATAAACTCACATAGACATAGACACACATAATTTTTAAAAAATTAAATCTTTAAAAAAATAAGATAAATAAAACTGTTTTTCTTTCCCTTCCATTTTGTATTTCCAGAACTTGGTGAGGTTTATACCCTCCACCAGTGTGGGGGTCACAGCAGTGAGAGCTGCTGTGAGTGAAAGTGAGCACCTGGCATGCAAGGGGGCCTCAGCATTTGGTGGGAGTTTTCTGTAGTTTGGTCTATAGTTACAATGTCAATTTCTTAAGACATGACACATGCTAGTTACATAATGCTCATAGGTGAGCAGCTGATACTATAGATCCCTTTCCATTACTGTTAAGACAGGTTGCTTATGAAGGAGATACCATGATAGAGGGAGATATCATGGGAAGAGAGAGAAGCCTGGTTTTAGAGAAGTTTCCAGGAATCCCCAAGGTTGACCCCAGCTTGGACTACCAGAAATAGTGGAGAGGGTGCCTGAACTGAACTGGCTTGCTCCAGTGATCAGATCAGTGAATACCCTAACTGTCATCATAGAGCTTTTCTCCAGTGACTGATGGAAGTAGATGCAGAGATCCACAGCCAAACACCAGACAGAGCTCCAGGAGTCCAGTCAGAGAAAGAGAAGAGGGATTCTATGAGCAAGTGCATCAGAATCATGATGGGGAAACTTGCAGAGATGACCAAACCAAACTAGTGGGAACTCATGAAAGTTGGATCAATGGTTGTGGAGCCTGCATGGGACTGGACTAAGCCCTCTGCATGACGAGAAAATTGTGTAGCTTGATCTGCTTGGGGGGCCCCTGGCGGTAGGAACAGAATCTATCCCTGCTGCATAAGGGGGCTTTTTGGAGCCCACTACCTATGATGGGACACCTTGTGCAGCCTTGAGGCAGGGGGAAGGGCTTAGACTTGCTTCTACTGGATGTGCCTCCCCATGGGAGGCCTTGCCTTCTTGTGGGGGGGAGGGGGGTTGGGAGGGGGAGGCTGGGGGAGCAGGAGGGAAGAGGGGGATCTTTGATTGGTGTGTAAAATGAATGAAAATTTTTTCTCAATTAAAAAAAAGACAGTGCTTATGATATTGCTTAATCTGCCTTTGGCTTTCAGAACCTTCACACCCGTGTACTGCCCTAGCCCACTGAGTGGAATCACACCTCTGCTCTATGTGGCTCAGACAAGACAGTCAAATATCTTAAAAATTCTCCTGCAGTATGGAATCCTAGAAAGAGAAAAAAACCCTATGAACATTGTTTTAACAATACTACTCTACCCTTCAAGAGTGAGAATAATGGTTGATCATGAGTTGATTGACATTCAAGAAGATGCCAAGACATGTTTAATGCTATGTTCCAGAGTGCTTTCTGCAATCTCAGTCCGGGAGATAGAGGTGAGCAGAGCACAGCTCTTGGGGGAGGTGAGCAGAGCACAGCTCTTGGTGGAGGTGAATAGAACATTGCTCTTGGGGGAGGTGAGCAGAGCATAGCTCTTGGAGGGTGCAATCCAATATGTGAGTTTTAGGACATATTTATGATGGCAAAAGTAAAGTGTTCTTAATGTATGCATTATTTCCAATGATGAATTAATCACTGCTCATATGCTGAGTAATTAAAAATGAGGCAAAATCAAAATTAGCTAAAATTAATCCTTCAAATGTTGATTTTGTTACCATGAACTTCAAACGTTAAATTTATAGTTTATTTTAGTGTTAAATAGATGTAAATTGTTATTTCAATAACAAACTGTGTATTAAGATTTCTATCTTATAAGAACAAAATAAGTTAAAATTTTAACAGCTCTTCTTTCCAGCAGAATATTTCAAAATGACAGCTCCATTTCTCCCCACAAATACAATCACATACCAAGAAATAGATTTTTTTTCCATTCAGGATCCCAAAGCAATTTTAAGCATTATAGAAATATAAAGACATAAAATATTTATTCAACTGAAAATATCTCTCAGAAATATGGAGACTTTCTCCTTAATAAGGTTTTTGGGACTAGACCAAGTTAGAGGAAAAAAAATCACCCATATATCAACCAAATATAAATTGGGAATGTTCGTTCTTCAAAACGAACTGCAAATTGCAGTATCAAACTATATCATGCTCATTAATAGCAAGAAGTTAATTAATCTGTATAAAGGGAAGTTAGTCCTACAAATTTAGCCAGCCAGCTTAATAAGGAATCAACAATTCCTCTAGTCTTTAGAAGTGTAACTTCAGAAATAGATTCATAAGGCATATATTTTGCTGGCTTTTTAATGCATTGATAAAAAATACTAATGTATGGGCCAGTTGTAAGGCAAACAAATGGGTTGGATTATAATTGGCAACCCATTTTTAAAAGAGAACATCCTTAAGTTGTTTTTAATGTCTTCATTTTTTTTTACATCTTTGTTTTGTAGTAACTGCCCTGCATGGTTATTACAGAACACATGAATTTAGACCAGCCTAAAATTCCCCAAGTAAAACTATAACAAAAAGTATCAGGATAAAATTGATCAAAGTCATGTGGGAGACACAGAATTTATATCCAGGCTCCAAACAATTATAGTTCATAAACTACAGTGGAGTAGTGCTGTGCAAGGTGTGGGACCAGGTCCACACTGTCTGAGGAGCTGATTAGTTCTGGGCCTCCATCCCTTCTCCTCATATGACACACATATTTAAGTATGTTTGGATGTTTCTAGAACCTTGTAAGCATAAACACTGTCTACTTTGCATACCTAATAATTATCCCAAGCATCTACTACAGTTGAATATACATTAGATATTTAGTTGATAACTGAATAAATAATGAATATATGTACATATCTAACATAGCTGGATAGGTGTCAAGAGGCCTGGACAATGAAGGTTTTTGCTGTTGTTTTTTAACTGTTATATGTGCCATGGAGGAAAGATGGAGGTCAGAGGGCAGTTTTGTGGAGATGGTTCTCTTCTTCCTGTGCCATGTGAGTCCCTAAGGAAATCTCTCTTAATGCAGTAATATCCTTCTTTGGCATTTAATCTCCAGAACAGACTCTTTAAAAAGATGGCTTTCTAAAACTCTAGACCTCCTTTGATGCAGGCAGGCCTCCACTGAGGTCCTGGTGATCTACATGGGTTGCGCCCACCTGGGGAGCATGTAGGATTTACATCACCTGTTTCTAGAGTCCAACTTTCTGAATAGGACCTGAGCACTGGTACCTTTAGTTTTTGGATGGTCTTTGCATGTGGCTGTGTTGAAGACAGTACCTCAAAAGAGGTGATAATGCAGAAGTAGGCTCCATCTGAAATGAAGAATTTCCCTGATCATAGTTTAAATTTTGCTTAGTACCTTCCCACACACTGTTCTTTTATCACTGGGAGAACAAAATTAGAATAAAACACCTATAAGGTGAAAAGGTTTTGATAAAGGTTATGAGGGTTATATAAATTCAGGATCTCTTCTGAATTTAAGTAAAATTTAAAAAGTGCTAAATACCTGAGATTGTTCCAAGGGTAAATTAAAGCTTTCCTTTTCTCCAGACACAGCTGAGCTTGGGAAGACGTCCAATTATTCAAAATTGGTTGGACTACATCCCTCCAACAAGATACAATGACCCATGTGAACTCGTCCACCTTTGCAGACTAACCATCAGGACCCAACTGTTAGCCAACAATATGCTCCCAAATGGAATATTTTCACTTCTAATTCCTGCTCGTCTACAAAACTTCCTGAATTTAGAAAGCTAACATGCATCTTTATGCTGTTCTTTAGAATGATAGCATTGTACAATTTAGAAGTTAATAAACTATTAACTTCATGCAAGTTTGTTGCACTGGATAATGTTAGAAGATATGTTTTCAGAGCTAGAGAGATTCCCTAGTGGTTAAGAGCACTAGTTTCTCTTACAGAAGATCTGAAATCAGTTCCCAGCACCCACATGGTAGCCAGTAACCATCTATAACTCCAGTTCCAGGAGATCTGATGCCTACTTCTGACCTCTGTGGGCATCAGACATGCATGTGGTATACATACATTCATTCAGGCAAAACAGGTATACAAAATAAGATAAATCTTTAAAAAATATTTTAAAGAAGATATATTTTTATATGTCCTAAGTCCAACACTGTAGTTACCATGTAACTCTATTATCTTCCATGAAGTGAAATAAATTATATGCATTAGATAAAAGAGATCTATTTTGGTATAATATATAAAATTTTCATCCATAAAAATTTTAGCCTTTAATCCCAGCACTCGGGAGGCAGAGCCAGGCGGATCTCTGTGAGTTCGAGGCCAGCCTGGGCTACCAAGTGAGTTCCAGGAAAGGCGCAAAGCTACACAGAGAAACCCTGTCTCGAAAAACCAAAAAAAAAAAAAATTTAATGTTATAAAAAATTAAATGTATTCAAAACATATTTTTAGCTTATTAGCTTAAAAATACCCAGGGCACTAGATTTTTCTGTGATGTCTAGCTTGTCACACAAAGGCAGAATAAGAAACAATTTTTCAGGGGTCTCTGCTGTTTCGACCCATGTTCAGAGCAGAGACACTGTTCCTTCACTAGATTAGCTATTCAGGATGTCTGTACTGAGAGAAGCCTTAGATATTAAGATATGATCTTATCTGAACAGTGTGGGTCTGCTTACTGTGTGATAAAAGAAAAGATTACATCTGCCTCCAGGGCCAAGGTTGAACAGGTTTGCTTAAGTTCATTACAAAAGGTAGAAAGTCCCCAAGGTCTTTGCTCCTCTGGGACACAAATGTACCTGACTTACTCTGTGTCTTATAAGTAGACTTAACAGACCTTGCTGTGCTGGTGGTAATAGGTTGGAAACTGAACATATGTTTGCACATAACTCAACAAAAAGTTTCCCTGGTTGATAGATCAGTCACTGAATCTGGTTAAACCACAAAACCTCGTGTCTTTTAAGCCAGTATGTTCTCTTCACTGGCCATTTTCTACTCCTCTCCTGCACACATTGCCCCTTCTCATTGTTCAACCTGGAGCCACCATCAACTCTTCTGAAATGATCTAAACTGTTGGTCTCCTCAACCCTATAGTCCACAGCTACCTCAGATCAATTCATTCCACCACTCATGATCTCAGTAAAATGATAATGGAGTCATCCTACAACCTGCATCACCACTAACATACCCACCTGAACCTCCAACAATAAATACACCTTCCAACTCCACAGGGTTCTTTAGGCAAAGTACACTTAGCCTTTTCCTTTGGCTACTCACATGCTCTCCATCCACCAGGGACACCAACCTGCCTACCATCTCACATTGCTTTGCTTTTACATGTTGATCCCTCTATTTAAAATGCCCTTTCTAAACCCCTGTCATGCCATCCTTTAAACTTCCTGTGATCAACAAAGGTTATATACTGTGCTATTACCTTAAATATGTTACAGTATAATTGGACTGTACCCTGAAGTATTTAGAGTAAGATATCCTACCTTTTATTCTGCTAACATGTTACCTGCCTCAAAATATTTACTGAATTAGATTTGTGTTGTAGCTTTCTAAAAGACCTATTCTAAACATTTTTGCTTGAAGGAACAAATTTAGAAGTGTGCTTTTAGAGGAAGTATGCTAAAGGAAACTCAAAATCCAGGAGAGAGCAATAGAAACAAAATATCACTGCTGAGCCGGGCGTTGGTGGCGCACGCCTTTAATCCCAGCACTCGGGAGGCAGAGCCAGGCGGATCTCTGTGAGTTCGAGGCCAGCCTGGGCTACCAAGTGAGCTCCAGGAAAGGCGCAAAGCTACACAGAGAAACCCTGTCTCGAAAAAAACAAAAAAAAAAAAAAAAATCACTGCTGGCTAAAGAATGCAACTACCCCCAAAACTTGAAAGAGACCTTACCCTCTACCCCTAACACAAACGTTATCATTTCTAAATGTTAAACAGAAAACTACCAGTACCAAGAACTAGTAAGGAACAGTGGCACTTCCTGCATAGCTGGTACAACTCAGGGATTGGCAATTGTGTATGAAATCAACGATATACTTCAAATCTAACAGAACTCTTTTCTGTGTAATCCACACATGAAAATGCCATCATAAAACCCCCTAAAGAAGGCTTATAACCTTAATCAATATTATTGAAAACTGTGGCTAGAGACATAGCTCCAGTTAAGATCACTGGCTGTTCTTCAAGGACTCAGGTTTGATTCCCAACACCCACAAGATGGCTCAAAGACATCTGTAACTCCAGTCCCAGGAGATCTGATGTCTTCTTCTGGCCTCCACAGGCACTGCACACATGTGGAACACAGATGTATATTCAGGCAAAACAGCATGCACATAAAATAAAAAAATGGAAAAGATGACTTTAACTCAAGGCCCCTCAGTGAATGAATAGCTAAACAAGTTACAATCTACTCCAATGGGCACTTGTCATCAGTAAAAGGCACAAGGATTCACTTCAAAATGAAAACAGCCATTCTCAAAATGCTACGCACTAACCCATCTGTTGAATGTTCTGGAGGAAGGCCTCATGAGGAATTAGGTCTGTGTCTGGCTAGCTACAGTTGAGACCACAGCAAGGCAGTGTCTGGGGACAAGGGGACTCTGCTCACCCAACTGTGAAGGCCAGACACATCTGTAAGTGTGCTAGAATGTGTAACTCTGTGTACCACAATTACTGTAAATAACACACATATCCTAGGCCTGTGGGTAAGCTCCCTTTCTTTTCCATCTAGACCTGGATACTGTCTTACAATGTAGGATCTACTCTGTGGGACAAACTGCTGGGGTGGAAATATAGGATGAAACACCATGACCAAAAGCAACTTAAGGAAGGGTTTATTTTGGCTTACAGTTCCAGAGAGGCTACAGGTCCACAATGGTGAGGAAGGACTGTCAACGGGGTAGGAAGCTGAAAGATCACATTCAACCCCAACAAGAAGCAGAGAAAATTAAAGTAGGGCAAGTCTATAAACTTGAGAGGCCCAGCCTCAGTGTCATACTTCCTCTCCCAAAGCTCCACATCCCCAAAGTTCCGTAACCTTCCCAAACAGTGCCATCTATTAGGGACCAAGTGTTTCAATGCATGTGCCTATGGTGGAGATTTCTCATTCAAAATACCATAGGCAGCTTGCTAAGACATTGTGGGCAGTTACAGTGAAACGCTGGATTGTGGGGTACTTATGTATAACATAAAAGGAAGTCACAGAAAAATAGCAACGATAGAAATAGATCTTAAAACCAAGAAGGGACTGTTTCCCAGTATTCATCTGTGTTCATGACATTGTATTCTTCATTTCACTTGCTTTGTGGTATGTTTCTGCTACATCCAAAATAGCTTAAGAGAAAGCAATTTTAAGAAATAATAAAACTTTTTTTTTTTGAGACAGAGTTTCTCTGTGTAGTTTTGGTGGCTGTCCTGGATCTCACTTTGTAGACCAGGCTGGCCTCGAACTCACGGAGATCTGCCTGGCTCTGGCTCTGCCTCCCGAATGCTGGGATTAAAGGCATGCACCACCACCGCTAGCCAGAAATAATAAAACTTTTTATTTCAATATCTAAATAAAAATAAAATGAATTGATTAGTTGGCTGAAGGTTTTGCAGCAAAAGCTTTAAATGATGAAAAATTCCTAGAGGTCTAGTGGAATTTAACTGAGGTTAAGTGTAAAAGGGAGTGACTTGTATCTGAGGAATGGCCTTGAGTATATCTACTGTTTCACCTTACTGCTGGACCACTTCCCTCTCCACTGCCCATTCCTGTTCTGCCTCTCATGTCTCCTCCTTTTTGATTCATGTTCTCCCAATCTGCTCCCTTACAAAACTGCCACAAACCCAAATAATCTGGTTTTAGAAATTTGTACATAAAATAATACATTGCAAATGTTAATTAAAATGCAATTAATGGTAAAGTCCAAATATATTGATACTCTCTTTCAAAGACAGAGAAAGAGAGAATATATAAGTAATCAAACAAGATAGTATATAATACACAATAGTGTTAATTTGCTTCTTAAAAAAATCTGTATATCATTTGAATTATGACTTCTTTAATATAGTTGGCTATTAATGTTGGAATACCAAACCAAGCTTAATGAAGTCAATATATATTACCAATAAATACTGTAAAATATCCACGTGTTAAAATACCATGGGGACACTGGAAAGATGCTCAGCTGTTAAGAGTGCTTCTTGCTATTCCAGAGGACCTGTGCTAGATTCCTAGCACCCACAGCACCGGCTACCTCCAGTTCAAGGGGATCCCATGCCCTCTTTGGGCCTCTGCAGAGGCCACATACATGTGGCACATACTCATACAGAAACAAGCACATACACACAGACAAAGAAACTACAGCATAAACAGTCTGAATAATTCTGTTGGTCAGATTTCTATGAATATTTCAACTACTAAATAAATGGTTCAGTTCAGTGTACACCCGAGTTCCAGGCACTTAGCTGTTCAAGGAAACAAAAGTTGACAGGGCAGATCTGTAAATTATGACTTTATGAGCAAGTCACCCACTGAGATGGAACTGTAAAATGAGATGTTGAAGAAGAGAGGAGCTCTTTCCAGTGAAGAAATAAATGACTGTTTTCTTTTGCTTTCACAAAACAATGACCTTGTGGTAAACTCTGATGTAGTGGTGAGGACACTGTTATATAAAGGGTGTTGTTTGAGTGTGCACATTCTTCTTGTTGTTTCCTCAGTACTGCACTCATATATCACGTGGATTGTACTGATATTAAAATAATAATTCTTTACATTTGTTGTGTGTATATGCACACAGGCATGTAAACCATGGTGTGTATGTGGAGGTCGGAGGACAACTGGAGGGAATCAATTCTCTCATTCACCACATGGGTTCCAGGAACTGAACTCAGGTTGTCAGGGTTGGCAGCAAGTGCCTTTGCCTAATGAACCGTCTTGCCGGTTCCCTGGGAATACACAAGGGAGGCAGATCAGTGCTGTCTCTCTGTTGCCTTTATGTACAATGGGCAGCCAGAATGAAAAGCAGAAAGAGGAACAAGCCAGCAAGCAGAACACCGACTCCTGAGCATTAGAAGCAGGTTGTCAACAACCTTTTCACCTTTAGGACCATACTGTCTAGTGACTGTCAAAGACTAGTTCCCAGCATCATTCTAATGAACTTCAGAATCATTTAGTGTTAGAATTCGAGATACCTGGCTAAGATGTGATTGAGTCATAGAGCATTATGTTAGAACAGAATGTAAATGTTTAAAAGTAGCTTTTCAGATCTAAAAAGGTTATTTTTAAAGCTAAAACATTTCTGTCAATATTCTGAACTGTAACTTGTAATGTGGGGTAGTACAAACTTAACCTGACTTCACAAATGAAGACTATTGTACATTTTTTCTAACAAAAACTTTTCTTTCTCCTGGTGTTGGTGGCACACACCTTTAATCCCAGCACTCAAGAGGCAGAGGCAGGAGGATCTCTGTGAGTTCCAAGGTCAGTGATCTACAGAGTGCATTCCAGGACAGCCAGGACTAGATAGAGAAGCACTGTCTTGAAAAACAAAACAAACAAAACAAGACACACACACACACAAAAAAAAGAAAGAAAAAGAAAGTAAATAAAATCAAAAACCAAAAACCTTTTCTTTC
The DNA here is from genome assembly GCA_902168415.1 of Peromyscus melanophrys. Taxonomy (NCBI): domain Eukaryota; kingdom Metazoa; phylum Chordata; class Mammalia; order Rodentia; family Cricetidae; genus Peromyscus; species Peromyscus melanophrys. The sequence goes on along the minus strand of CABHPR010131004.1, from coordinate 24,218 downwards.
AAGGTTGTCACTTTTAAAGTTATTCTAATGACTATTCTCCATCTAGAATGCAAAGGTAAAAATTCTGAAGTTGATATACTGTAATTTTCAATTAAAATCTAAACTAAGCAACTGAGCCGCAGTTAGTGTACAAGCTGTGAGCTCTTATTCCTCGGTCCTCTCTGGAAGGTCTGCAGCCCTGGGGAAGTCCTCTTCATACTTCTTCTTGAGATTACTCAGATATGTCCGTAGTCTGTCTGGTTCCAGCTGAGAGTTTCGGGCGGCCTGGACAAGCCTTGTGGCAAGATGGTACACAACTCTCCACTTATCCATCTCAGGAGAACTCCTTTGACTTTGCTGTTATTCAAACATAGGAAATTAAAGCATCAATGTGCATTTAATTCATATTTTGGTACTAATCTATCTCCTTTCATAGAAACAGGAACTCAAGGTCTCTCTATCTCGTTTTCTCTCTCTCTCTCTCTCTCTCTCTCTCTCTCTCTCTCTCTCTCTCTCTCTCTCACACACACACACACACACACACACACACACACACACACACACACACACATACAAGTGCTATCCTGGAGAATTAAATTTCTCATGAACGTTGACTACTTTATGAAAGACTTGTCCCTTTGCAAATAATATTTAAAGAAAAAAATCTTGTTAAATCAGTCAAATTCATCAACAAAATACTGAAAAGTAATAGAAAGTCCAGCAAGGAGACGGGTGTGCAAACACACTTTGTTCTCAAAGGCATTGGGACAACAGCACTGCTCACTGCTGTGCAGCAGCCATGATTTTAAATGTCACCCAGGGATAAGAGGAGTCATCAGAAAACCCCCTGCCCAAATGATACAAAAAACTGTTGGAGCCTAACAGAAAATATTGCCAGGGAAGTAAAATACATTTAAAAATGAACATAAATTGAGATATAAAATTATGACTGATTTTAACAAATGATACTTAAGGATATCCAAAAATAATACTTAAAATGTATCATCTTCCAACAGAACTAGAAGATGGACTTGGGAATGGAGGTAGAATTATTAAACGTATAATTCACATAGTTGACCGAGCTAGATAAAGAAATCAACATTTCCAACACTAACTACTTGGGAAATGCTAGTAAGTTTCCCAGAGTATTATCTCCTCAACTCTTTTTCCTGGCAGACAATTCTCTCTGTGACTATTTTCCCTTCTTTCACTACAGTAAAATGAGTATGATTCTGTAAGATAGAATAAGACTATCATATGCTTAATCATCTATTTGGTACCTAATTAATTACTCTCATTTATATAAAAGTTACTGGGCGTCTGTTCCAGGCACCGAAGCTTGTGTCTGGGTGTCTATTGGGCCTACAACCATGTCCACACTTGATGTGATAATGGAACTCCAGCAGCTTACTGTGGTGCTATTGTGTTCCTCAAAATACTGTGCACTCTAATAAACTTATCTGGAGTCAGAGACAGAACAGCCACAATGTTAAACATAGAGGTTAGGCAGTGGTAGCACATGCCTTTATTTCTAGCATTCCAGGGGCAGAAATCCATCTGTTCAAGGATACAGCCAAGCATGGTGACTCACGCCTTTAATCCCAGAAAGTGAGCCTTTAATCCCAGGGAGTGATGGTAGGAAGCAGAAAGGTATATAAGGCGTGAGGACCAGAAACTAGCAGCATTTGGCCTGGTTAAGCATTCAGGCTTTTGAGCAGCAATTCAGCTGAGACCCATTCTGGATGAGGACTCAGAGGCCTCCAGTCTGAGGAAGCAAGACCAGCTGAGGATCCGGCGAGGTGAGGTAGCTGTGGCTTGTTCTGTCTCTCTGATCTTCCAGTTCACCCCAATACCTGGCTCAGGTTTGATTTTATTAATAAGAACTTTTTAAGATTCATGCTACAGCTTACAGTCTTCCAGGCCTGTCTACAGCAACTGACTGTGGCAGTTATGGAAAGTTCTGTAAGAGAGATGCACAATGCTCAGAGAAGGGAAGCCCACTTCCAGCTCAGATCAGGCAAAGCTTACATAAGATGGAGAATCTGGAGCCAATCTTGACTGGTAGAAGAGCCATGAAGAGAGGGTTCTGGGTAGAGAAACAGCTGAAGCAGGCATCCGAGAGACTTGGAACACAACCAGGGAAATTACAAGTGACAGAGATACAAATAATGTGAAACTGACTGATGTGGGATAAGGGTGGCATAAAGAAACAAAAAGGAGACTCTAAAGCAAAACTGGGCAAAAGGGCAAATCTTGTGCCATCTGAGACTTGGGAGATGAAAGCAGTGCTCAGGATCCCAAGGGGCCTAGTGCTGCATTTTGTGAAATAATTATACAAGACTTTAAAGACTCAACTTTAACTTGATAAGCAGTGACTGACAGCTTCTGATTAGGCATAATAATTATGCACTAAGAGACAATGTGGAAAGTGTATAGGATGCATCAGGAAAAAGAATTAGCAAATGGTCTTAATGAGACGTGCTTGTGAGGTAGGAGTCACATATGGCTATAATGGGGAGGGATACTTGGAAGTGAACAGACAAGAGATTTTTTTTTTCAACAGATAATTCAAATTTTGATTTAAAAATAGGCGAATATATTAAAGGAGTGTTGGCAAGATGCCTCAATAGGTAAAGGTGCTTGTCACCAAGCCTGATGACTTAAATTTAATCCCTGGGACCCAGATGATAGAACAAACTCCTGTTAACTAACTCCTCTGACTCTGACTCTGACTCTGTCTCTCTCTCTGTCTTTCTCTCTCTCTCTCACACACACAGAGAGAGAGAGAGAGACTGACTGTGGCATGTGTCCTCCAATATATCACACACAAATAAATATAATTTAAGAAATCATCTCTGCTGTGGGATGGTCTGTATGTCAAACATGTTGCTTATTGGTCAATAAATAAAACACTGATTGGCCAGTGGTCAGGCAGGAAGAAGTATAGGCGGGACAAGGAGGAGAGAATTCTGGGAAGTGGAAGGCTGAGCCAGAGACACTGCCAGCCGCCGCCATGACAAACAGCATGTGAAGATGCTGGTAAGCCACAAGCAATGTGGCAAGGTATAGATTTATAGAAATGTATTAATTTAAGATGTAAGAACTAGATAGCTAGAAGCCTGAGCCATTAGCCAAACAGTTTAAACAATATAAGTCTCTGTGTTTACTTGGTTGGGTCTGAGCGGCTGTGGGACTGGCGGGTGGCAGAGATTTGTCCTGACTGTGGGCCAGGCAGGAAAACTCTAGCTATTATGGAAAATAAGGAGAAAATACATGAGGATTCAGTGTTAGCAGAACTGAGAACAGAAGCTGTGGGGAGGAAAGACCACTAACACCACATATTAGACAAAGGGGTTGGGCAGACCCCTTCCAGACACACTGGGTGAGAAAAGAAAAGGCTTTAGTGAAGAAGAGAGAAGGAGGGTGAAAGGTCCACTATTGGTGAAATTATTAAGGCCACTCCACGTAGTTAAAAGGGAGGTTTATTAGTGGCATAACTTACAAATGAAGGGATAGGTGGGTTGCAATGTCTGGGAAAGACATAGCACAGTCCGGTGGTGTTCTCTGGAGAACTCTGCTCGGTCTACCTCTAGCGTCCAGGGTCCAGGAACCAAGAGAGACGGCACATCTGGATCTCGGGTCTTCAGGGTCCTCTCTTGGCCCCACCTTGTAGGCGTGACAGTTACCAAAGCCTCAATGGGGGTTGGAACTTCCAGATCAAGCTGGGATGGCTACCCACTACAGTCGCAGAGTCAAACCTTCCAGGAAAATAAGCAACAGCTGCCATCACAGAGCTGGGGACAGGGAAAGAAGCAGAGTGCCAGGAACATGGGGAGGGCCGGGTGGGCGAGGGTGCAGGAAGGTGGTTTCTGATTAGGTGCAACTCCAGAGAAAGTTCAATACAGGGATGGCAAGTTTCAGTCTGTGTGTGAGTCGTGGGAGAAGCACGGAGATCACTCTAGAGTAAGAGGAGGACAGAGAGAACCGTAAGAACCAGCGGGGAGATTTCTGTGAAGAAGCACTAAGCATATTCAGAGAGAGGAAAATCAAGTGAAGAAAACATGGGGCAAAAGGAAAGGAAAGCAGCCAAGAGAGCAGGTCTTGGTGGACAACAAAGGAGTGGAAAGGCACTTAGAACACCTGAAATGCTGTTTCTCTATAAGGTGGTGTTATGGGATACGTGGAGACACAATGAAGGGAGGTGCAAGGTGAGTGTAAGATGGAAACACCACAGGGTGTGTGGGAATTACAAAGAACTCATGAAGATGACGCCAAGTTCTTCTAATCTACATCGGTAAATTATCTTCAGCGACTGAGGGCATCAAATGCTCAAAACAAATGGACATGTCTTGACAAAGCTACCTAAGGAAGTCAGGTCAGTGAGCAGGAAGACATCAATTATGCAGCAAAGCTAGAACTTACAGATTTACAGTGCATAACACAAACCTGTCTTGAACACTTCTGGACACCATTAGGAAAGCTATAGCCCAAAAGACTAATGGAGAGCTGGTTGGTAATTGGAGTTTGACAACATGTAATGGGAAGAATAAGGTGATGAAAGTTCTTCAGAAGGAGAGCAATGTCCAAAGGGATTTGAATGATGATTAGGCAAGTGAACTCACAGTTCAGGAAATCAAAGGACAAACACACTAAAAAATGACAGATGAACCTGGTGCTGTTACATGCCTGCAAATCCCAGCACTTAGGAGACTGAGACAGAAGGACCTGGAATAACAGGCCACCCTGAGCTACCTCGCCATCCCCAAACCAACAAAAACCTAAAGCAAAAAACCCAACAATAACAAAAAGAGTGAAATACAGACAACTATTCTTGCAAAATTTTTTCACACTACACTTAGCTCAATATACTGAACACTGGACTTTTTGAAACACTATGAATAAAGAAAAAGGTTTTCAATTTTTTTTTGTTGTTTTTTGTTTTGAGACAGGGTTTCTCTGTGTAGCTTTGCGCCTTTCCTGGATCTCACTCTGTAGACCAGGCTGGCCTCAAACTCACAGAGATCTGCCTGCCTCTGCCTACCAAGTGCTGGGATTAAAGGCGTGCATCACCACCGCCAAGCACAGGCTACTTTTTTAAATGCACATTTCAAATAGATTTACTTTCTTAAAATAAAGTGAGCTGCAATTACTTACAGGAACAGAATTTGTCTGTTACTAGTTGGTCTGCTAGGAAAAGTTATAACAATCTAATATTTAAAAAAAAACTTTACTTAGGAATCGGATTTTCTATCTTAAATACTTTGATTGTGAATATTTTTAGATCAAAAGCTATAATAAAACATATATTGAAATATTTCATACACTTAATCTACTATAACTGTCCCCCAAAAAAGTGACAGAGTTAAATCGAGAGAAACAGTCAACTCTCTCTCCTTTAGTGACTGACATTCTCTTCACCTAATGTTGTCCCTCCTTCTGCATGCTGAACTATGCTCACACACACATCTGCTTACATGCACACACGCAGAGGCTGGAGTCAGAGTGTGTGAGAACACTGAGATTGAAAATGTAGTACTCATGGCATCAGAACAGTACAAGAGAGTCACGGGGTGCATACAGACCTTGGGTCTGGGCAAGGGCTTACTTGAGTGGCTACGAGTACAACAAAGTATGCCATATAGTAAGGAAATGTAGACTTTAACTGTCTTGTCTTTTTTTTTTTTTTTTTTTTACCAAAATTTGCCTTGTGATTTGTGTTGTGATCTCTCTGGCATCCAAGACAATCGATGGTGGAAGTGAGGAGGCCTCTGCAGCTTTTAAACCTAAAATTACAGAAAACAGACTTTAAATCATTTCTGTCTAGGCTCAGCTGTGTGCTCCTCCATCTAGCAGACCAAAATTCCTCCATGACTGCCTTACACAAATCCCAAGTGCCAACTACCCCCCACCCCATCCATGCAGATACCGTTCCATAGGCTACCTGCGTGCCAACGGTTTACTGTCTCTATGGTTTTAAAAGCAACAGAAGCAGCCCACATGCTCACTGAGAAAATACTGATTGCTAGGCTTACTAAAACAGTGGCTGACCTATGACAATTCACTGAATCCTGATGACTCCATATACATGACAAATTATCCCTATCTCACCCAATTTCCTATATAATGGAATTGAGAATAATAAGGATTAGAAGCAAGGAAGTTGTCTAGTTCATTTCCCACTTTAAAAAGTAAAGCAGTTTTTGTTTTCTTTCTTACAGGGGTCATACCCATAGAGAAGAGCCATTTTTGGAGATTTCAGTGCACGGGTAAGTTGAAAACCTCCAGGATCTGAAAATGTGCATGCTACACAATGATTTACCTGGAAAGTAGTTGACAAAAGTTTGAGAATACCATGGTTTGGCATATTCTATGTTAAGATTTTTAGACTGAATTATAAAATACCTTGAAACTGAAAACAAAACGACTGTACAATATTTTCAATTATATAATTTGTAAATATAAACTGTTGTAGTGGGGCTGGAGAGATGGCTCACTGGCTAAGAACACTGGCTGCTCTTCCAGAGGACTGCGGTTCAATTCCTAGCACCAACATCATGGTTTACAACAGCCTATAACTCTAGTTCCAGAGGATCCAACACTCTCTTCTGTCCACCTTGTGCATCAGCCACACAGGTGGTGCACACACATACATGCAGGCAAAACACTCATATACATAAAATAAAAATAAACAAACCTTTTTTAAAAAAAATTACATTTTCTAACAAGCCAATACTTCTAGGCCTTTCAGGTATTATTGTAATTCTACAGTTACTGGCTCAGTTCAGTTGATATAAATATAAATCAAGGAACATAAACTTATATAATCTGAGTTTGACAAAGACGCTGGAGTCTTAGAAAGCATATAAACACTGGGAAGAATGAGCAACAGCCAAATAAAGGGGAAAAGAGGTTTGCCTTAAGAGACATGTACTGTTTTGATGTCTACGTGTAAATTCTATATGCAGTACCATAGTTTTTTTCTTCTGTGAGTCCCCTGGAAAGTTTGTAAGTATACAAAATTGCATCTTTATTTCTTGAGGTATTCTTTACATGTTGAACTTCAAAATGCATGTTTTCTACATTAAGATACAGGGCATCTATGGAGCATAGTTCCAGGAAATGGGTTGTGAAGAGTGTAAATGCCTAGAACATATAACAGACAGTAAGGATTAGTACTTCTAAATTATCTAGAAAATTCAGTTTTAACTATTTAAACATAACACATTAGCTTACCTTTCCAACTAGCTTTGCAAAGACACAGGAATGAAACCAGCATCTTGGAGGCAAACATGATCAGTTCATGGGTTTGAAGTTTATATCCAATCAAAGGTCAACTTTGTACATGCACAGTATATTGTGTGAAAGAGAGCAAGTTGCAAAGTAAAGAGATGTTTACCAGAGATAAAGCTACTAAGGGAGGTGGTCACTTATTAGGGAGGTACCACAGCTCTCCTGCCCACATACTCACAGAACTTCCCTTAACATTTTACAAACTTCACACTTCTATAGGGAGTATTAGGACATGGTATTAATCAGTTATATTAGGTATTTGAATTCTCAAAGATTTTACTTTGTGTTTGTTTTTTCTTGTTTTCTTTCTTGGTGCCAGGGATTAAATCCAAGGAGAAACTCCTTGAAGTTTTCAGTTTTAATAAAGAAAAGAGAGATCTGAATAACTGGTTATGTTTTAAGATATCACACATGAGAAACTGATAGAGGATTGGTTAAAATTTAAATATTAACATTCCTGAAATCCCAGCACTTGAGAAGCTGAAGCAGGGGGGCTGCTGAGAGTTTGGGACCAATTTGAGTCACAAAGAGAGTAACAGGCCATCTAGTAGGGCTGCATAGCAAGATTCTGTCTCAAAAGAAAGAAAATTAAATATTTGGCTGGCAAAATTCCTCAACCAAAGATAATAACAAAGAAAGGAAAGATTTGTTGTGTGATTAAACACGGAAATCCTCCACAATCTATGACCAATGTGGTCTGGATACTGCTGGGGTGTGTCCTGCACAGGTTAACTGCTGTCATCTGAGCCTCCATGTGGCAATACAGAGAGATAGAGGACCTTTAAGAGGAGGGATCAGTGAGAGGTCATGGGCACAGCTCTTGGGAGGAGTTAATCTGTCTTGTGGAGCAAGTCTCATGGGAGGGCACTGATATAAAAGAGCAAGACTGGTGGCTAACTGGCCTCTGCATGGCTTGGAGGCTAACAGCTGTGTTTGAAAATAATGTGCTTAGAAATATGCATCAAGGGTTGCAGATGTCGCTCTGTGGTAGAGTACTCAGGTACTATGTGCCAGGCCCTGGGTTAGATCCTTATCAGCGCGCGCGCGCGCACACACACACACACACACACACCCCATCATCACCACCACCAACAAAACTTTATAAACTCTATTAGATTATTCAACATAAAAATGGGTTTTCCAGGGCCTATAGATTGCAAACATTGTGTTAGACATCAAGGATTGGTTCTAGGTGAAATAACTAACTATAAGCACCTTAAAGATAAGAAGGAACACAACTTTGAAGATTCATGCTACATCTAAGTTTCTACTAGAAAAGGTATTTTAAAGTGTCGCTAGGGTTGGGGATTTAGCTCAGTGGTAGAGTGCTTGCCTAGCAAATGCAAGGCCCTGGGTTCGGGCCTCAGCTCCGAAAAAAAAAAAATTAAAGTGTCACTGGAGATAACCGTTGTTTTAAACAAAATCTCAATCATTCGATTTTACCAATAAACACTCAGGAGCCAGATGCTGGGGTGAAAGCCTGCTAGCTCAGAGAGGCACAGAAAAGCACCCAGCTTACCTTCCTCCTCCACTGTCATCCCAGAAACCTCTCCTCTCTCCTACCATCTCAAACAAACAAGTCTCCCCCAACTCAATGTCCCTCCCTTCTCCTTCCTGTATCCGCCCTCCTGACTCCCTCTTTCTCAATAATCTTATGTTCACTTCATATCCACTGGTTGCTTCCTCTGCCTTTTGACCTGTGATTGACTTTATTTAATCCTGTTTACAGTATTCAAGCAGAAAGCTCTTGTAAAGGTGTAATCTAGGGCTGAACCACACCACAACTAGAAACAGGTTTTTTCAATAAATAACGGGATCTTAGTGTTCATGGTGTAATCAAATATCCTGTAACAGATAACTACTCTTAGATATTGCAGAATATCACAGAAATGGGTACTGTATCAGTTAGGGGTCTTGAAAGAATCAGACCCACAGGGCCCATGTATGTGTGTGCGTGTGTGTGCTTATGCACATGTACTCATTGCAAAGACTTGGTTCATGATCACAGAAGCTAACAAGTTCTGAAACCAACAGTTGGTAAGCTAAAGACTCAGGGGAACTATGAGGCAATTCTAGCTGAATGCTATCAGGCTTCAATTCGGAAATGGCATGCTAGAGTCTGAAGACAGCAAGAAACCCATCTTGTAGACTAACAGCAGCCGGAAGAGAGTTCCTCTAATGCTTGAGGGAGTCAGCCTCTGTGATCTGTTCAGGCCCTTAGCTTACTGGAGACCCATGCCCATCAGGGAAGGCTGTCTGCTCAGTCTGCGATTCAGCTGTTCACTTCTAGAAATACCCCACAGACATTCTCCAAATAACGTCTAACCAACCGTCCATCATTTGTGGCTAGTCAGACTGACACATACACATACTCACTTCCTTTTTGTCTTGAGTACACACACATCTTGTTCATATGAGAAAGTCTGGCTGACACTTGAAATTACCTAAAATATTGTGTATTAATATTAACATCACTTCTGACTTGTCGCATAGTCTTATTTAAATTGGAATAATTTCTCATTCTGTATACTGAATCATTGGGGAGCTCTCGTTTAAGATTAAAAAAAAAACCTCCTTAATTTAATCCTGTTTACAGGATTTTATTTAATCCTGTAAACAGGACATTTTAAAGTACTTTAATTATGACAATGTGCTTTTTACATTTCTCATATCTGTATATATTTTGAGTGATCATCTAAGAAATAATTTTCTAAATTAGCTTACTAATAGAGCAAAATTAATTTTTACATAATTTGTGAGAGCCTGTTTTCTTTAGGTAGGTAATGCATATTTCCTATGGCATTACATCAAGTGTTCAGTGCCATATTTTGTTCTATGATGCCACTGACATTATTACATGTGGAAACAACTCTGAAAATACCTTCATATTTTGTTATCCAATTTGATTAAAGCCAACTGACTTTTGCATTATTTGTAGTTCTCAATTTTACTCCTTATCTGTATCATGTATACACAATAGTAATTATTTTTACTTTTAGTATAAATGAAACAAAAATGCAGTGTGCATTTTCTATCCAAAATTGTTTAAAAAGCTATGTGTGGGTGCTGATAAGATCCAGTCACATTACATATATGGGACACACCGTTTGGAATGAACAGAGAAGTATACCTTTATGCTCAGCAGATGCTCACAGACAGCGTAAGAAATTCCAATGCCTTCTTCTGTATTAGTGCCTCTACCAAGCTCATCAATTAATATGAGTGACTTGTCATTAGCATTATGCAGAATATATGCTATCTGGAAGACATAATTTTAATACTATTCACTGTAACCAAGCCGATGCCAATCTCCTAGAAAAAAAGTAAAATCGCTCTCTTTATTAATACATCTATCTGAAATGTATTTCAATAGAGAAATCCCGCTGAGGAGAAAATAACACATTGCTTTTCTTTCAGAAAAATCTCATGACTAATAATTCCACCCAAATAACTCATATATAAAGACAGACAACTACATATGTATGAGACAACAACAGTATTATCTACAATACAGAGAAGCAAAGCAGTGAACTAAATGCTGAAATAAAACATAAAGATGGCCATTTCCTTTTCCACAAATGACCAATCGCCATCATAAAATGTTGAAAACCAATTCAAAACTTATTTACTTCAAAACTTACTTATATTTGCTAAAAACAGAACAAGATATTGAGAACAATACACTGATTTAACAAGTTTAAATCCATGACCAACAAACGAGATTTAAATTGATAGAAATCTTCCTCCCTGGAGAATATCAATCACTTTCTAAAAATACAGAATTCCACTTAATCATATTATAGCATAGTAGCTTTTTATGGAACAAGGGTTCCATTCAAAAGATACACTTCCTGGTGGATAGTGGTGCACAGCTGTGATGCTAGTACTCGGAAAGGCAGAGGCAGGTGGATCTCTGTGAATTGGTGGCCAGCCTGAGAGGGTTATATATAGTGAAGCCCTTTCTCAAATAATAAATTAAAAATAAAATAAAAGACATACCTTCATGTATGTAGAATATTGCTAGAATCCCCACAAGCATCATATAGACACTAAGCAATTGTATGTTTATTTGCCCCATTTTATATACACATGCAGAAAGGAAATCTAATTGCATAGTGACCCATACAGCCTACCTAAATGCAGATGTCCTCAGAACTCTGTTTACTTCTCTTAGTCTCAAACAGAGCCGGTGTTTGCCAGACCAGAAACAGAAAGGTGCACACTGGTGGGAAATGAGCACTCTCATTCTCCTTGTTTATAAAGGCAAAGACAATGCATTTTAAAGCCTTCTAACACAATCATCTTTAATTTCAAAGTTCAGCCAAAGTAGAACAACCAGTTCTATGTAAAGCAGCCACTGCCTTCTGAAAAGTCAGAAATTCCACACAGAAACAGGCACAGCCACGTTAGCCTTCTAAAGCTGTACTTCCTGTGAAGCATTGGCTTCCACTCCACAAAGACACACTAGGAAGCTGTCTTTGACTGCCCTCTGGCTCTCAGGACCTAAAGTGCACCAGCAACTCTGGATGCCAGGACACTTCACACACTTTGAACACAGGGGAGTTGTTTGTTACCTCTTTCATCTCTTTCATAAATGTCGATGAATTTGTTTCAATATCATCATCAGTACTGATTCTTGTGAAAATCTGCTCAGCAATCCTAAAGGAGGCATATTCTGCTGGAACATAAGAACCTGTGAAATAAAAGGAGTACTGAAGTGTTTTAGAAACCAGATCCTACAACAACGTGCTTCTCAGCTCTAGGGTAGGACTGTGTGGTGCACAGAGAGACGTAGGTGGAGTCACAGAGCATGCGTTGGCTCTCCTGCTCTCTGCATAAGCTAGTGCTTAAACTACCCCTTCTCAGAGGGGAGACGGGCCTGCCATACAAAGTTATCTACAAACCCAAATGAGATAGATAGTGTTTGATCTGATGCTCAACTCCATTGGAAAGAGATCACTTTAAACTTCTTAAATGAGTAGGTTATATAGTTAACTGACAACATTCAAAAGAGAAACCTCAAAGGCATGCACATGAAGCTCATAAATGAAAGTGAAGGACATGTGGATGAGGGTCAAATTGATGAAAATCACTGTAACATGCAAATAATGCCTGTGTCTACAAACATGAAGAAATGTGTGCAAAGCAGGACAATAAAACATATAACCGAAAGAGAGTTATGTCACCCATCTTTCTGCATTTATTAGGTGACATGAAAGTCATTCTAACATCGTAAGATAAAATAAGAATGTAGAATGGGAAACGTATCTCACAGCCCCCATGGATAAAAATGATGTAATGGAAGGAAGGAAAGCAAGGGAGATCACCACAGGATCTGGGTAAGAGAAGGGTAGAGAGCAGAGCCTGGGTGAGGAGTGAGACCACAGGGAAAGGAGCAATCGTTTGGTAACTGGTCTACACTACAAGTGCTAACAGCACCAGCAGCCCGCTCTCTTCACACTAGGCATCTTCTAAGCTTACCTCTGACTGACCAAGTGGCCCACTGAGATGGGTGTGGCTTTCCTCATTTTAGCAAAGAGAAATGGGAGTCAGGGTCACAAAGCTCTGAGGATGTAGCTCTTCCACACTGCCACATTTTAAAATTAGCTTAAAGGCAGAGACTAGGAGCTGGAGAGAGATCAGTAGGTAGGAGCACGTGTATGGGAACCTGAGTTTAAATGCCTTGCACCCACATGACAAGCTGGGAAACCTAGTGCCTGTAACTCCAACACTAGGGAGCAAAGACAAGTAGATCCTGGAAGCTCACTGGCTGGCCAGCCAAGTCCAAACAGAGAATTTCTGGTTCAATGAGAGGCCTTATTTCGAGACAAAAAAGGCAGAGCATGATAGAGGATGACATCCAACATCCATCCTCTAGCTTTCCCATGTGGTTGTGTGCACCTACACACACACATGCATGGAACACACACACACACACACACATGCATAGAACACACACAAACACACATGCATGGAGCACACACACAAACATACACACATGCACAGAACACACACAAACACACACATGCATGGAATACACACACAAACACACATGCATGGAACACATACATACACAGAGCAGGGACTATAAAACTAGAGAAGGCTCTAATACTTTATACTCATATAATAAATAGTGCTGAAAGTAAATAATGAGGTGACAGAGCTAGAATTTGACTCAGAAGTATGTGGCACAAAACAAAATACATACTATTCCTCCAAGATGTAGGAGCAACTTGCTATGTTCTGTTGTCTATAAAAGGTACTAGCTTAGGAAAGGACCTGGGTGTGAATCAGGGCACTGTCTCTCAGAGGCCAAGACCCTAGACAAATAACCCTCAATGTTTTATTTATTCACCTATAATTTGGAGGCAACAATAATACTTGTTAGACTTTGATGAGTATCAGTAAGATAAGGAAGCTATGCTTTATGATAATAAACACAGGACAGAAGAAAGTGCCCAGCATAGTGAACTCAAGATTAGCCACTGGGACAAGTATGGTAGCCTACAGCCAAGAACTGATCCTGGATGACTGTAGCCAACATTTGCATCCTGACCTTCATTATTCAGACAACGAGCAAATATTCATTAAAGACCTATTCTGTGTCCAACTTCCACTGCTTGGATGCAGGCCACACCAGACAGAAGAACAGGTGAGTGACCTGCCTGCCAGCTGAACTGCCTAACCCCTAGATTCTGTTCCCAAAGATTCATTGCCCATGCCCTCCCACCTCATCACCCTCCCCAAGGCCAGCCCCCCTCCAACTCTGGAGGACTTCCACTGCTCAGGTGCAGGCCACATCAGTCAGAAGAACAGAGATCCCCTGCTGCACCAAAAGTCAAGCCAACCACCAGAAGGTCAGCCCCCAACTTGGACAGAGAGTCCCTACTAGATCAGAGGTCATGCCACTGGCCAGAAATCCAAAGACCAGAAGACCAAAGAGCAAACAGCAACCAAGGAACAAAACACCTCTCCAACAAAGATGAACTTAGAAATCAGCACCTAGACCTATAATCATCTCAAACCCAGATGCCTAAATGCCAGTGTAAGAATATAATCAACAACAGCCAGGGCAGTATGGCACCACCAGAGCCCAGCTATCCTATGACAGCAAGACCTTAATATTCCAATGCAGCTGAAGCACAAGAAAATGACCTTAAAAACAACTTTATGAAGATGATAGAGGTCCTTAAAGAGGAAATGAAAAAAATCCCTTAAAGAAATCAAGGAAAAGCAACCAAAAAACTTGGAGGAAGTCAAATCTCTAAAAGAATGCCAAGAAAGCCAAGAAAAAACAAACAGGTGAAGGAAAATATTCAAGACCTGAAAATCAAAAATAGAAGCAATAAAGAAAACACAAACTGAGGGAATTCTGGAAATGGAAAATCTGGGTAAGTGAAAAGGAACTATAGACTCAAGCATCACCATGAAAATACAAGAGATAGAAGAGAGAATCTGAGGTGGTGAAGGTACAATAGAAGAAATAGATCCACCGGTCAAAGAAAATGTTAAATCTAAAAAACTCCTGACACATAAAACATCCAGGAAATCTGGACATTATGAAAAGACGAAACCTAAGAATAATAGGAATAGAAGGAGAAGAATCCCAGTTCAAAAATCCAGAAAATATATTTAACAAAATCATAGAAGAAACATTTCTTAACCTAAAGAAGGAGATGCGTATAAAGATACAATAAAATTAAAGAACACCAAATAGATTGGACCAGAAAAGCAAGTTCTTGCCCCACATAAAAATCAAAACACAGGCCGGGCGTTGGTGGCGCACGCCTTTAATCCCAGCACTCGGGATGCAGAGCCAGGCGGATCTCTGTGAGTTCGAGGCCAGCCTGGGCTACCAAGTGAGCTCCAGGAAAGGCGCAAAACTACACAGAGAAACCCTGTCTCGAAAAACCAAAAAAAAAAAAAAAATCAAAACACAAAAGATACAGAACAAAGAAAGATTATTAAAAGTTGCAAGGAAAAAAGGTCAAGTAACATACAAAAGCAGACCTACTAGAATTGCACCTGACTTCTCAATGGAGACTCTACAATCCAGAAGAGCCTGGACAGCTGTCTTCAAGACTGTAAGAGACCAAGGATGCCAGCCCAGAATACTATACACAGAAAAACTTTCAATCACCACAGATAGAGAAAATAAGATATTTCATGACAAAGTCAAATTTAAACACTATCTATCCACAAATCCAGGCCTACAGAAGGAAAACTCCAACTCAAGGTAGTTAACTATACCCACAAAAACACAGGCAATAAATAATCTCACACCAGTAAAATCCAAACAAGGGAAACACACACACACACACACACACACATACACACACACACACACACACACACCATCACCACCACCACCAACAACAACAACAAAATAACAGGAATTAACAATCACTGGTCATTAATCTCTCTCAATATCAATGGACTCAATTCTTCCATAAAAAGGCACATGCTAACAGAATGGATATGAAAACAGGATCCATCCTTCTGCTGCATAATAGAAACATACCTCAACATCAAAGATAGACACTACCTCAGAGTAAAAGTTTGGAAAAAGATTTTCCAAACAAATGGATCTAAGAAGCAAGCTGGTTTGGCTATTCTAATATCTAACAAAACAGACTTCAAACCAAAATTAAACAAAAGAGATGAAGAAGGACATTTCATATTCATCAAAGAAAAAATCCACCAAGATGACGTTTCAATTCTTAACATCTATGCCTCAGAAGCAAGGACACCCACATTTGTAAAAGAAACATTACTAAAGCTTAAATCACACATTGAACCTCATACATTAATAGTGGGAAGCTTCAATACCTGACTCTCACCAATGGACAGGTTATCAAGAAAAAACTAAACAGGGAAATAATAGAGCTAACAGACATTACGAATCAAATGGACATAACAGATATCTACACAATATTTTACCCAAACACAAAGGAATATATCTTCTCAGCACCTCAGAATATTTTTCAAAACTGACCATATACCCAGTCACAAAGCAGGTTTCAAAAGATACAAGAAAACTGAAATAACTCCCTGTATCTTATCTGACCACCATGGATTAAAGTCGGATTTCAGAAACAACAGAAAGCCTACAAACTCATAGAAACTGAACAATTACATACTGAATGACTCCTGAGTCAAGGCAAAAATAAAGAATGAAATACTTCCTAGAATTCAATGAAAACAAATGAGAATGTACAACATACCCAAACTTATGGGACACAATGAAAACAACGCAAAGTTCATAGCACTAAGGGCCTTTATAAAGAAATTGGAGAGATCTCATAGTAGCAAATTAACAGCACACCTGAAAGAACAAAAAGAATCAAACACACCCAAGAAGAATAGATGGAAGGAAATAATCAAACTGAGGGCTGAAATCAATAAAATAGAAACAAAGAGAACAATACAAAGAATCAATGAAACAAAGAGTTGGTTCTTCAAGAAAATCAACATGATAGACAAATCCTTATCCAAACTAATTAAAAGGCAGAGAGAGAATATCCAAATTAACAAAAATCAGAAACAAAAAGAGGGGTCATAACAGCAGATACTGAGGAAATCAAAAGAATCATTAGATCATACTTCAAAAACCTGTACTCCACAAAATTGGAAATCTAAATGAAATAGACAATTTTCTTGATATATACCACTTATCAAAGTTAAGAAAAACAATTTAAATAGACCTACAACTCCAAAGGAAATAGAAGCAGTCATTAAAAGTCATTATTAGCATGCACAATTTTTGGGGGACTACAATACCACATTCCGCCCCCCAAAAAAGCCCAGGGTCAGACAGTTTTAGCACAGAGTTCTACCAGACTTTCAAAGAAGAGCTAATACCAATATTCCTCAAATTCTTCCACAAAATAGGAACTGAAGGAACTTTGCCAAATTCACGTTATGAGGCCATAGTCACCCTGATACCCAAATGAGACAAAGACTCAAAAAAGGCGGGGGGAGGGAATTACAACCAAGTTTCCTCATGAACATTGATGCAAAAATATTCAATAAAATATTCACAAACTGAATGCAAGAACACATCAAAAAGATCATTCACCATGGCCAAGGAGGCTTCATCCCAGAGATGCAGGGATGGTTCAACATATGAAAAATCTATCAATGTAATCCAATATATAAACAAACTGAAATTAAACACACACACACACACACAAAATCAACTTATTAAATGCTAAAAAGCCTTTGACAAAATCCAAAACCCTTTCATGATAAAAGTCTTGGAAAGGTCAGGAATACAAGGGAAATACCTAAACATAATAAAGGCAATATGCAGCAAACTGACAACCAACATCAAATTAAATGGAGAGAAACGTAAACAATTTCTCTAAAATCAGAGACAAGACAAGGTTGCTCAGTCTCCCCATATCTATCCAATATTGTATTTGAAGTTCTAGCTAGAGCAGTAAGACAACTAAAGGAGATCAAGGAGATACAAATTGGAAAGGAAGAAGTCAAAGAATCACTATTTGCATATGATATCATAGTATATATAAGAGACCCCAAAGTTTCTCCCAGAGAACTCCTACAGCTGATAAACACCCTCAGCAAAGTGGCTGGATACAAAATTAACTAAAAAAATCAGCAGCCCTCCTATATAGAAATGACAAATGGTCTGAAAAAGAAATCAGGGAAACACTACCCTTCACAAATAGCCACAAATAATATAAAATATCTTGAGGTAATGCTAACTAAGCAAGTAAAAGACCTATATGATAAAAACTTCAAGTCTTTGAAAAAGGAAATTGAAGAAGATATCAGAAGATGGAAAGATCTCCCATGCTCATGGATCAGTTGGATTAACATAGTAAAAATGGCCACCCTACCAAAAGCAATTTATAGATTCAACACAATCTCCAATAAAATTCCAGCACAATTATTTACAGACCTTGAAAGAACAATGCTCAACTTCATATTAAAAAACAAGCCAAAAAAATCCAGGATAGTTAAAATAATCTTATACAACCAAAGAACTTCTGGGGACATCACCATCCATGATTTCAAGCTGAACTACAGAGCTGTAGTAATAAAGACCACCTGGTATTGGCATAAAAACAGTCACAATGATCAGTGGAACTGAATCAATGACCCAGACATAAATCCACACACCTATGGACACTTGATTTTTGATAAGGAAGCCAGAAATATACAATGGAGAAAAGAAAGCATCTTTTGGTGCTCATCTCACTGCATGTCAGCATGCAGAAGAATGCAAATCGATCCATATGTATCACCATGCACAAAACTTAAGTCCAAATGGATCAAAGACCTCAATGTAAAACCAGATACACTGAACCTGACAGAAAAGAAATGAAGAATATCCTTGAATGCAGTGGCACAAGAGACAGACTAGAGCACCAATAGTGCACACACTAAGATCAACAGTTAATAAACGGAACCTCATGAAACTGAAAAGCTTCTGTAAGGCAAAAAAACCCCACTATCAATAGGACAAAATGGCAGTCTACAGAATGGGAAAAGATTTTTACCAACCCCCTATCTGACAGAGGGCTAATATCAAAAATATATAAAGAACTCAAGAAACTAGACATCAACAAATTAAATAATCCAATTAAAAAATGGAGTACAGGGGTTAGAGAGATAGCTCAGAGGTTAAGAGCACTGGCTGTTATTCCATAGGTCCTGAATTCAATTCCCAGCAACCACATGGTGGCTCACAATCATCTACAATGAAATATGGTGCCCTCTTCTGGTGTGCAGGCATATATGCAGGCAGAACAGTGTATATATAATAGATAAATAAATCTTTAAAAATAAAACAAAAACTTATTTTTAAAAATAAAAAAGACAAAAAACTATTGTTAAAAAATGGGGATACAGATCTAAATACAATTATCAACAGAGGAAACTCAAATGGCTGAGAAGCACTTAAAGCAATGTTCAACATCCTTAGCCATCAGGGAAATGGAAATCAAAATGACTTTGAGATTCCATCTTACACCTGTCAGAATGGTTAAGATCAAAACACAAGTGACACTTCATGCTGGTGAGGGTGTGGAGCAAGGGGAACACTCCTCCACTGTTGGTGTGGGGTGCAAACTTATACAGCCACTGTGGAAATCACTATGGCAGTCCTCAGAATATTGGGAATCAATCTACCTCAAGACCCAGCTACACCACTCCTGGGCATATACCCAAAGGAAGCTCCATCCTATCACAAGGATACTTGCTCAACTATGTTCACAGTAGTTTTATTCATAATAGTCAGAAACTGGAAACAACCTAAATGCCCCTCAACTGAAGAATGGACAAAGATAATATGGTACATTTACACAATAGAGTATTACTCAACTGTTAAAAACAAAGACATCATGAAATTTCAGGCAAATGGACAGAACTTGAAAAAAGTCATCCTGAGTGAGGTAACCCAGACCCAGAAAGACAAACATGGTGTGTAATCACTCATAAGTGGACACTAGATGTAAAGTAAAAGATAGTCATGCTACAGTCCACAGACCCAGAGAGGCTAAGTAACAAGAAGGGCTTAAGGAGGGATGCAAGGATCTCCCTGATAAGGGAAAACAGAATAGATTTCATGAGTGGACTGGGGTTGGGAAGGGTTGGAAACAGGAAGGATCAAGTGGTAGGGGAGAAAATGCTGGGAAAAACGACTGGAATTGGGGGCTGTTTTGGGGTGAGGTGGAAACCTAGTGCAATGGAAACTCCATGGACTCTATGAGAGTATCCCTAGCAAAGACTCCTAGTAATGGGTGACATGGAGCCTGAACCGGCCATCTTCTGCAACCAGGCAAGGTCTCAAGTGGAGGAAATGGGATACCAATCCAGCCACAAAACCTAGACCTAAAGTTTGTCCTGTCTGCAGGGTGTTCTGGGACTGGAGCCTAGCCGAATCCTCATCAAAGAAACCAGAGAGACTTCATCCAGCAGATGGAAGCAGATGCAGAGTCCCACAGCCAAACATTAGGCGGTGCTCAGGGAATCCTGCAGAGGAAGGGGAAGAATGATCAGAGGAACTAGAGAGGTCAGAGACACCATGAAAACATGGCCCCACAGAATCAACTGACCGGGACTCATGGGGGCTCACAGAGGTCAGGGAGCCTATAGGGGTCTGACCTAGGTCCTCTGTATATATGTTACATATATGTTACAGCTGAGTAACTTGGTGTTCTTGTGGGACTCCTAACAGTGGGAGCACAGGCGATCACTGACCCTTTCCCTCCTACTGGGTTGCCTCATCCAGCTTTGATGTGATGGTATGTAACTGGTCTTACTGTAGCATGTTATGCTGTTTGGTTGGTGTCCCTGGGAGGCCTGTTCTTTGCTGAGGGGAGACAGAAGGAGAGTGGCTTTGGGATGGGGGGGGGGGGGGGGGGGGGGGGGGGGGGGAGAGAGGAAAAACTGCATTTGGGATGTAATATGTGAGAGAAGAATAAAAAAGAAGACCTACTATGTGTTCAAGTGGAAAAAACAAATATAGGAGAAATGGGCCTTTCTCAGACAAAAACAAAAAACAAAACAAAACCTCACTTATCTATTAAAAACAACTCTTAGGAGTTTTCTGAAGGAGTAAAGTTCCATTTAAGCCAAAGGGCCATGCAGAGAATACAGCATACACTATTAGCTGGCATATATTTACATTATCCATTCTCTCAACCTCCACTACAAGAGTTCTCACAATCTCCCACCTACATGGCTACAGGAGCTCCTGGCAAACACCCTGCCTCTACTCTGGCTCTCATCTATAGCTAATAAGGTGGCACTCTTAATCCAGGTCTACCCATGTGTCTCTGCCTCAATGTCTCCAGTAGCTCTTAATGTGCTGGGTAAGCAAGGAAAAGGGCTAGGAAGCCTCTGCTGTCTGCAGTTCTTAGGGCGCACCGTACTGCTTCCCATCTGTGCTTTTTCCCATCTACACTGACCTCTGCCTGGAGAGTCTTCTTTCTCATCTGTAGCATTATCTCAGTCTTCACGGCACTTCTCAGGAGTAACTACCATTAATATAACCATTTGCAAATGAGAAAAGGAAGACTTAAGAGTGACATAAAAATTTGTGTAAGATTGCATGGTCTCCACACTAGCTCACATGCCTTAAAGCTTCAGTTTACTTTGCACTCAGGCCTGATGAAACATGCACATATATACTTAGACATATCTCAAGTTCAAGACGGACAGTGATGAAAAATAAAATAATTGCCCTCAGACAGTTGAACAACTAGCGTTAAGAAGACAAGATCATTCTGTGATACATACAAGAACCAAATCAGGGCTAGTGCATACAAATGCAAAGCCATGTTTGAATTCAGTGGAGTGAATCCTCCCTCCCCTTCCCCCTCCCCCCCTCAATTCTTTAAGACAGGGTCTCTTTATAGCCCCAGTGGGATTCAAGCTACATCTGTAGGTGAGAGTGCCATGACCTTCTTATTCCTCTGCCTCTCACCTTCCCAGTGTTGGCTTCTGATGTCTGGAGGTCGGTTCCCAGGAAAGCCAGTTACCAGACATAGGGGTTATGCTCGGCCTGCACATGAAGATGTATGTAACAGTGCTGGAGCATGGCAGATATTTACACACATGGGCAGAAAGACAGACTCTACCTACACATCTATCTATCTATCTATCTATCTATCTATCTATCTATCTACCTATCTATCTATCTATCTATCTATCTATCTATCTATCTATCTATCTATCCTAATTGTTGTGGGTACCACTCAAGTTAAGGGTAAAGTTTCTATGCCCAATGCTGTAATGTTTGGAAAATGTCCCTTGGTCACTAAAGACATCAGCTTATCCTGGTCAGGATTTGGTGTCTTGGTTACTTTTCTATTGCCATGAAAAACACCATGACCAGGGCAATTTATAGAAGAAAGAGTTCACAGTGGCTTACAGTTCCAGAGGGTGAGTCTATGACCATGGCGAGGAGCATGGTAGCAGGCCAGTACGGTGCTGGAGTAGGAGCTGAGACCTTATGTCAAACCCTTAAGTTGGTGGCAGAGAGAGAACTAACTGGGAAAGGCATAGGCTTCTGAAACCTCAAAGTCCACCCTAGTGAGACACCTACAACAAAGTCACATTTCCTAATTCTTCCTAAATGGCTCCACCAACTGGAGACCACACATTCAAATATACATATGAGCCTAGGGCTGGAGAGATGGCTCAGCTGCTAAAGGCTAGCTTCTGCAACCAAATAGATGAACCTATGGGGTTCATTCTTGCTCAAACCACCACAACTGGTAACCATAAAGTAAAAGTGTAACTTACCAATCTGGGCCATGATCTGACAAAGTGCAATCTGTTTTAAATACGTGGATTTTCCACTCATATTCGGTCCAGTTATGATCAGAACATTACTCCCTTCTGTAATGTATGTATTGTTTGCAACAGGTTTCTCTGCAGATATTTTTTCAAGAATGGGATGCCATCCTTGTTTGATTGCTAAAGTGTCAGTAAACTCTGGTCGAACTGAAGAAAAAAATAGGTGTTTTAAACTGAGTATATTTATATTTACATATCTTGTGGTACGTACATATAGGCTGACCTTAGTAATTTCATGAAGCCAATTTGAGACAATAAGTTACTATATTACCCCAAACACACTCTTAAATCTTTAATTGTAATGGGTATTCTCATTATTTCAATTTGTACCCAGAGAACTCTAGAATGTAATTCCTTTTTACTACCCTGGGTTCCTAAACAGCTTATACAAATTTCACATTTGTAAAGATAAAAAGAACCACATGGCCACTGGTAATACCTTCAAAATAACCAGTGACTCCTACAGTGGAAGTTTACCTAGTACACCCTACACAGTGCTTCTTTAGCAGACTTAATGTCCGAAGTGAAGTGAACTAAATGGTAAAGCCAAACACAAGAAATTTTCCTTTCTACACCCTTTGAAAAATATGTCTAAAAATCAACTTTTGGAAATGGAGAAAACCAAGTACTAAATATCTGTTGGCTGACAGACAGATCTCTACAGATGCCATCTGAAGGGGAACTAAAGTACTGCACACTGAGGAATGGACTGCATGGAAAAACTTCAAGACATTCATCACAGATTAAGGTTGGTCCAGAAAAGTTAAAGGTATTTAAAAAACTACTACAATTTTGGAATTTAGATACGATATTTCTCAAACTAAAATAGAGCAAAACGTTGCTTAATAATTAATAAAACTACGATTAGAATAACAAATCCTGGGCTGGGGACATGGCTCAGTTGGTAGAGTGCTTGCTTACCATGCCCCACATCTGGCGTTCCATGCCAGCACTGCATAAATTGGACATTGTGTTGTGTGTAAGGCAGAACAGATCTGAGGGTAAAGGTCATCCGCTCTTACTAACTCAAGTTTGAGATCAGTCTGGAATACATGAGACATGGTTCCCACAAGGACAATCCCCTCCCCCCCAAAAAAATAACACAATAGTGGATCCCAAGATAAAGTTTTGATCCTAAAGTAGATATGAAAGAGTAAATATTTCAGTCTATAAGACAGCAGTGAAAAGTTCACATTGATTATTGTTATAGTCATTTGTTATTGTTATCATCTGGTATTGTTTATTAAAATTTAAGTTTAGACATTTAGAAATACAAAACAAATTAATGTAATGGTGCTGAAGAGATGGCTCAGTGGCTACACTTTCTACTTTTACAGGAGACCTGGGTTCAGTTCCCAACACCCACATGGTGGCTCACAACCATCTGTAACTCCAGTTACATGGGATCTGATCCTCTCTTCTTGGCTCCAAAGACACAGCACAGAAGTGGTGACTAACACATACATTCAGGCACTTATGCATACACATAAAACAAAAATTATCTTTAAAAATTAATTAATCAATCAATGTAACAAATCAGAAATGTTGTTGCTAATTTTAATTACAAATGTTAATTTTAATGTTATTATATCTGCAGTTATTGAGCCATAATTATCACA